>JAUZNJ010037281.1:0-35892 GCA_034780135.1 Jordanella pulchra | reverse complement strand
CTTAAATGGCTGACTTACAGCTAATTCTTGTTAAAAGGAGGCATCAGCTGGAAATATGACTTCTTTCATTGGGCTGTAGTTAAAATTTCCCTGAGAATTCAGTGTGGCAGTGGCTTGGTTTATTTTGTATTTTGTGTATGTTCAAACCAGAACAGCTCCATCTCCTTAGAGCAAGGCTATCACCATTCCTGTCTCTATTCCAACAATCAGGGACTCACGTGCAGACAGTTTGTTAGTATTGCTTGTGTAAGTTTTTTAAATATTGAGAGAAATACGAGATCAGGAAACAATGGTAAGCAAACCATGGCTAACTGCTAATGTTGCTAATATTAATGTTAATGCTAATGTAGCACTATCGATATCATCGGCTCATTTTCTTCATGCTCAACCAGAAACACATCTGGTGTTGCCTGACAAAAGGACTGAAATTATTTCTTTCTATCTCTAATAATGAAAAGCCTTGACGTATGATTAAACATGAACTTACAGATAACTCCAGAATTATTGTATATTTATTAAATAATTGTGATAAAGCAGCCAGACATGTTAATTAACATTATTACAAATGAAAAAAATAACATTTCAAAAATATATATTAATTTTTTGAATCATTTCTGATACATTGGGAATTTCTGTGCGACTTATTATGAATTTTTAAGTGATTTTATGTCTCTGATTGTATAAGTCAGGTTTTATAAAAACAAAAATATCACACTGATAATGTAGAGGACATATGATGCCCTTGGTGTGAAAGGGTTTAAATGGAGCCAGCGCTCTTATGAGCAGACAGTAAGGAGGAGAAAGGTGTGTTCAGTCTTACATACCGAAAACAGTCCGTGCTGGGACTGATTCCTTATTTATCCAGAAGGACACTTGAGAGAGGATTACTGTCATTATGCAGGGGATATACGTCTGGATCATGAAGTAGCCCATTTTACGTTTTAAGTGGAAGAAGACGGTCATCACCACATATTCACCTGGTGGATAAACAGAAATGAATTAGTGTAAAGTGACAGTAAATACAACGAGAAGACAGCCGTCCCTCTGTCTCACAATCTTTCACACCTCATTACATCCTTCCATCTATGTTCAGTCAAATCTGCGCCTATCATCCATCCTGAGCTATCTGTGCAAAAAAACACAAACAAAAAAACAGAAAAATCTGTTTTTGGATCCATCAGTTTTTGAGTGAACCAGTTGGCCTGTGAAATGACTCAATCCGCGATGTTTACTTCATGAGGCTGCTGCTGCTGGGTGCTAGTCATGCTTCAACTGACAGACTGCCGTGCTTGTGTCGTGTCCAAACTCCAAAATCCTTCAAATATCACAGATGAAGCTGCATTCAAAACAATACAAACTCAAATCCTGTGGGGATTTGCATTTAAAATATGTTTAGGGCAAAACTTTGGAAATATTTTAGATTGTATGCCGTTATAACTGAGCACTAAATTCTGACAGGGCAAACATGGCTCACCTGTAATGGATTTAATGGTCTCGCTGGAGACCGTCTGGCCGATGAGATCATATTGAACGAGGCTGGAGGACTCAGGGGGGACCTCCACTGAATGCTGGGGCCCTTTGGTCCAAGTGTAGATCATCTCTGTTTTGGGATAAGCATCTGAAAACAGAGAGAAGAGCCACAATCAAAACCAGGAAGAAAACAGTGGTCTCTTTTAAGAGGCTGGATCTCATGAAAAGCAGCCAATCACAGTCAGTTTACTTTCTCAGATCTGTTTATCCTCAAGGTTCCAAAAGTTGAAATGAGCCACAGAAATAGGTCGACATGTGAGGAGAGGATGTACAGGAGCATAAAAAACAAGAGAAGGAGCAAGAACTCATGGTTGGGACAAACTGAGGGGCTCAAGTTATTGAATCTGCTCGCATAAATATTCAAAAAGCACTTGGAGAGAAGTTCAGGTGTTTTAAATAAAATAGTTTATCAGTATTTATTACACATGTGTCCTTTTAGCAGGATTTGACTTCATAGGAATCACTTTGATAAGGACCAAATTAAGCTATGCAGGGATATATCTACAGTAGACGAGTCGACCCCATCACAGGAACAGAAGATCTATAAGCAACATTGACATTTGAAAGTTTTTTTTCTATTTTAGTTTCAAGGGGAACAAAGTTTCTTTTATCAATCAATTTTTCATTGTTTCCCTCTACTGCTGAAAAAGCTTCTACTGATGCATTTCAACCAGACTAAGGTCTGGACCACTGAAACAGCTTGGGTTCTGTGTGCTTCTCAGCCGTTGTACTGTAGACCCAGAGCTGTGTTTGTTTCCTTTTGTTGTCGGTCTGATCTGTTTTCCTTTATTCATACAGCCGAGGTTGACCAGTCTGTACATGCAGAGCTAAATAGCAGTTGTCTTTGCCTGCCACTCCCTGTGGGACCCCACATCGGCGGGACACCAACTGTTCTGCCAAATGAAATGACTCTGGTGTGTCATGGAGTGGAACGCAGTGCCTGTGCACACGAGCCCAGATGGAGAAGCACAAAAAGAAGACGGCAGAGGGGAGGGTGCAGGATGATGGAGAAAAACTGAAGGAGAGGCAGCCGGGGAGAAAATGAGCTCACACACAGCAGCTATGAAAAATAGCTGCATAGGTCTGCGTTGTCCTGAGGCAGAGAAAGGGATTCTGACCTTTCCTCTGCTTCAGGCCACATCAGATTCACGGTCGCTTCCTCCTCACTGGAGGCTGGCAGGATGGCAGAGGGAGGAGGACGGGCAAGGAGATAGGAATGACAATAACGGAGAAATGTGAATTTGTCCTCCACAATGTCACCATGCTGGGTAATTGACAGCAGGTGTGAAATGCTTCTCCTCCTGTGTCTTGCAGTTGTAATCTTCACATCGCTGCACTTGTCTGATAAGAAGGAGCAGCTTCATTTGAGATGCGTCTTTGAGTTGTTTCTGCTGACCGCAAGGCTCACTATAAACACAGATGCTGAGTTAGGACTCTATTGTTCACAGTAAAGAATAAAACTTGTCTTCATTTGGTTGCATCGCTAAGTCGCTCAGTTTGGCTCCTCAGCAATCGTTTTCAGCACCGAGACCGCTTCAGTCTCAGAAAAGAAGTCATGTGACTCAGTCTTCTTATTTCTCCTTCTGAGGCAAAGTGAATGCTGGTTATTTGTGGCGCCTCACAGAGGTATTCATACCCCACACTTTTTACTTTATAATAAAGGACTAATAAATTAAAATACAGTTACAGAACTGTAAAACAAAGCAAATAATAGAAAAGAGGACGGAAAAATATGCATAGTACTCAAAATATTTCATTCAAATGAGTCGTAAGCCAGTATATTACATATGCAATCCTCCTCAAACTGTCTTTAAATTTATGTTTAATTCATATTAATACAAGCAAAAGTCAAATAGACTGCATTTGGATTTCTCTCTGTATTTCTGTATTTCCCTTTTCCATCTTGTACCACTCCCATTTTAACTGAGACCAAAACAGGTCGCTCAATCAAATTGCACTAATATGGTTTAAGGAAGGACATAAAGCTGCCTAGCTCACAGCTGAACAACAATACATGGCACCGCAGGAGGACGTACACATAGCTACAAATACTTCTGCTGTTCTTCACCGATAAGAAAATCTCAGCCGATACCTATATATCCAATATTAATAAGCCATGATAGCTGATAACTGGTATCTACCAATTTCATACATCATGTATTTCCCACCCTTTTTCACACTGTGAAAAAATTAAAATAGTGCTGACATTCTTCTCTGTAGAACTTTCCAAGCTAAAAATGTAGTGCATCCTAACATATGACCTAGTTTTTATCTAACCCATCTCTTCTTTGCTTTGGCTCTATTAGCACTGTTTTCCCTTCAAAAGGCAGGGATGAAGGTGTCATGGCTGGTTGTGAGATTGAATTCTAGTCTCAGAAAATCAAGGCCGATATCATCAACCAATAATAATATTGCCATTATGGCCAATACATTTCATGTATTTCCCCACCCTTTGGACACCATGAAAAACAAAAATTGAGTTGACATTGCTTTTCTTCAACAGTCTTGAGTTGCATCACAATAATTATCCAATTATGACCAAGCCCTTTACATCACTGTTATGAAACAACAAAACATGGAAAAACACTTCGGTTGTTAGTATAGGCCCAGTTTTACCTATTAGACCAATACCGATAAGCTCCAAAAAAGACCAACACTGGCCGATACCACTATTAATGCCGATATTTTGGGCATCCTAAGAATCCAACATTTCATCTGTGTAAAAGCCTTTTTGGTTTCTCTTGGCATCTGCTGCTATTTCCTTTGTTACAGTGATTGGTTAAAACCAAACTTTAGTAGACAGACACTAGGTGTCGCTTTGCTCAGTAAGTTCAGAAGGTTCTAAAAAATAGTGTTGTATTGATGGGACCATTTAAGATCAAAAATGTGTAGAACTAAACCTGAGTGGTACACATGATCATTCTGGTTAATTCAAGACTATTTCCATAGCAATAGTTGTTATTCTCACAAGGGTATGCAGAGTTGTTAGCAGAGAGTTAGCTGTTAGTCATGGTTTGTTTACCAGCGTTTCATGGACTCTCGCATATTAAGTCAAAAGTTACACAAGCAGCAATCATTACTGACTGCCTGCAGGTGAGTCCTTGATTGGTGCAGTCACCCTTTTGGTAAAATAGAGACATGAGAGGTGATAGAAAGACGAGCTAATGCTGGCACCCTTCCAGTTAATCATGGTGGAGGACCATGCCTTGTGTAGAACGTGCTCCTGTAGGTTTTTCTGGTTTCCACACAGAGCCCACACAAAAACCAATCCACTTTCACCCTCCGGATTGTCCAGCAGGTAACGTCTCGCATCAGTACTTTGAATATCTACATTTCACTACGGCAGTTCTTTTGCACATCAAAAGTATTTTTCCATTTCTTTCTCCTAGAATTACTTAGACTGAATATAGAGGTGCATCCTAACAGATGAAGTGGTTTATATCTAAACTTCTTAGGTCTAGCTCTATTTTAAGATGCCCTTTAAGAAGGCAGGGATGGATGGCTCAGGACCAGTAGGGACATTGAATTTTAGTCCTGCTAAATTCTCGTTTTGGTTTTACCTTGAAAAGTTGGTCACCCACAGAAAACTGATGTTTTTGTTCCTTATTACCATGAACTCTTGATGCACCGAAATGATTGCAGCCCAGGTTGGATTATTGCTGCAGTCTACCTTTCATGGAACTAGACACCTCCAGCAGAAAAACAACACAGTTTATCAAAAGGTTGTTGTTGCACAAGCATAAAAAAGTATGACAAAACAAAAAGGAGAAAACCCCTTTGCAAGGTGCACATTTAGCACATTTAACCTTCAGCACCAACAGATGGCGAGGTAGGGAGACAGATACAGTAGCAATGTCTAATTCAATCATCATCAAACTTTGGACAGTGGACTTTATCATTCGTGAAAAACAACCTTTATTTTGAGCTGTGTTAATTTTCATTAATTCATTTTTTTTCTTCTTCAACCTCTTAATCTCCAGTTTGGTTGCATTGTTTATTGCTATAGCAACAGCTGAGGTTATCACTAACCTTTGGTTTAACAGCGGCTTAAACACTTGATAAAACAGCTGATTATTTATAGTCATATAAGTGTCTATGTAATCATCGTTGGATGTTTTAAAGAGGACTGACCTATTGCTTTAGAGATATTGTATCTGGTATACCTGTGGATGAGTCTGATTTCAAACAAAATACAGTTTTCTTTTGCTGCTCCTGTTTTGTTGTGGTGGCCACTGTATGTTTATTGACATTAACGAATGCGCTTCTATGCTGCCAGGGGACAAAAAATAGTAAGGAGAAAAATGTGAACTTTAAACATATATTTAAAAAATAAAAAGTCCATAAGCACAAAAAGATGCAACTAAGTTCTAGCACCTTCACTTAAAAACCTAATCTCCATAATTCTAAATCAGTCTGTATCATTTTTACCACATTCAAATGAAGGAATTGTGCTACAATAAATGTTCATGTAATCTTCACATTTTTAAAGAAGTAGCTTTTCAAGGAGGTTGCATAAAATATCAGGAGTTTCTAATCAATCAGATGGTTGAATAACCTAAATAATGGATTAAAAGCAAGAAATACTTGTGTTGCTGGGCCAGAAGTTTATTTAATAATTTAGGAGCAAAAAGGGGTTTTTGAACTGGAAAGATTGTTTATCTTGTCAACACAGCTTTCAATTAAAACACAATTACTTGCTATAAATTAAATACAGAGCCTGAAATTAGCTTGATGGAAAAATGATTGAGTCTCACCACTAGTTTATACCTAATCAGTCTGGATGATTTGATAGTATTCATTTTGTACTGTGCCTCATGATGACACATGTTGTGAATTAGTTCTATATAAATAAACTGAGATTAAATTGATGTGTTTAAAGGCCTCACATTAAAGTAGGATAAAATATTTAATAACTTTATCTGATCTTGGTCAATCACATAGAATCCACCAAAAATACCTTAAAATACAAAATACATACCTTTTTGGTAAGGAGGTGAGAAAATGTTGATATTTAATGGGTATGAAAACTTCTGCAAGACATTCAAAGATTTATAACTTAAAGATGTGGAATTTTAATGACTTAATCCCTATTTTATGAGTTTGAAAAACCGTTTCACAGTTGCAGAATCCAATCCTCCTGTTTTTATGTTTTTTTTTCTGGGTTTTTTTGCAGCAAAGCTACAGACAGCTGACAAAACAACTTGGTAAGCTAGCCAGACTCCACAGCTCACTTCCGAGCTGACACCTGCCCACTTGCTGTGTGTCCTTTGCTTATTTAGCTTTCCCTCTAATGTAAAGAACACAGTCTCCTGAGAGAGGACACCAGGAGGCTCTGAATAGAAAATGAAGAAGGAAATGCAGCAGGGGCAGCCACATGACCTCAGCTCTATCTCAGCAAACATAGATCTTAACCCCTTTAATCATTCATTAAATGGCTTCTTTAAATCATCCAACTTTTTTTGAACATTAGATCTTCACTGAAATATAACATTAAAACAAATAAAGTCTTGTCTGAAATCGAAGGGAAATGAAAGGAAAGACTTTTCTGAAATAACATCCAAACATGTACAGAACCCAGTCAGCAATCTGATCTAGACATTTTGAACCACAGTTTTAACTTTGATTACTTTCACAGCAGGGTTGGCAGCTTCCTCTTTCTGCTGCTGCTGTGTATTTTGAAGAGACATTGCACACTATTTCATCAGGTAAATGCAAGCAGGAGCCAAAGGACTTACAGCTTCCAAACTTGAGAGGACAGGCATGTCCATCCATTGGGAAATCCACCAGCTTCATGGGACACTCAGCAATAATGGTCAACCTGAAGTAGTGCAGAGAAGAATTGGATTAATAAGGACAAACTGCAATATTACTTTTATTATTTCATCCACAAAATTGCCCCAATCACAAAAAGAGAGGCTCTTAAAGCATAACACATTGAATTTTGTTATATTTGTTTGTGTTTTGTTTCTATGGTTGCCACTATAGGCAAAGTAAAAAGATCATACACCCCATGATTAGATTAAGAAGAAATAAACTCAAGAAGTCATTTTCTTTATAAGTTTATTAGTGTCTCCTGTGACCAGGTTATCCTGAACTATCTCTATAATTATGCTGCTATAGACTTAGAATGCTGGAGGACATAGGGACCATTTTTTCTTCACTCTGCTTCATTCTATCTCTATTCTCTCATTCTGCAGTATTTGTTAGTTCAACCTCTAACTTTCTGCTCTCATTGCTTTTTCTCACCATAGTAGCTTCATCTGGTCTGTTCCTGTTTCTCTGTGACTCCATCCTGGAGAGAAATATCAGGAGAAATATTATGGATGATAGAGCTGGGCCTGTTTTTTTACTTTTTAGTCCTGTTTCTCTCCTAGACATAGCTATAGGCTCAGCTTTCACTGCCACCAACTCGATGTTCCCTCTTTCATCCATTCTGACATGAAAACCACCCCATAGCTCATCTGTTTAAGTGTTTCTTTCCTAGACAGAGCCAACTATGGAGCTAGTTTACCACAACCTTTTCTAACATAGAAAGTTTATATGTAGAAATAAACTGAGTAGAGGTGAAAAGACTCAAGGTAGCCCCCATAGGTCCCCTGGAGCATTTCAATCAGGATGCGGTCTGGGCTTTTACCGCACCATTGAGGCATCTTGTTTCCTTTTCAGTCATGCTGTTGTGGATACAGTGCTGTGTGTTTAAACTACTGTTTATAGCCCGACTTGATTCAAGCTGTAGTCCTGATGAGATGCAGTTGAAATGGTCAACTGCCATTAAATCCTTACCTTAACTTTGTTTTTAATTCGTCCGATGTTGCAGCTGCTAAATACACAATGGACTCATCCGTATACCTGGATATCAGATAAATCCTAAACCATTGCAATACAGACATCTGAAATCCATAACATTTCTGTTTGCTTAAAAAACAATTCATGATCAAAAATATCAAATGCAACAGGTCCCACAAGTCCAACATCACAGCACCTAACACCCTGTTTCCATCTATATCCTTTATCATCTGAAGCAGACCTGTAGCTGTAGATTGACCCTCTCTATAGTTGGTCTGTCAATGTGAACTTTATTTATAAAGCACAATTAAGACAGATCCATGTGTCCAAAGAGATTTACACAGCAAACAATATGAATATAAAAATTATAAATATATAAATTAACAAATACACAACATGAAAGAATAAAAAACAGTAAAAATTAAAAAGTTAAAAAATAGTAAAGATAGAAGAATCTGCTCACCTTGAGTTAAAGGCCAAAGAAAAATGTTTTAAGACTTAAAGATGCAAAAATGCTGATCTAATATTCAAATGTCTGACTGACTCCCCTCTAGTTTTCAGCTTTGGTACAACAAAAGGTACCTGATTGGTTGATGTCAGTGATGAAACTGGGAGAGAGCTAACCCATACAGATATTTAAAACCATCAACAAATTAGTAAACATCCTCTAGCTAGCTGGAAGAAAGTTAACCACAGGAGATTCAGTAAATTGAGGCCAGATCGAGTCCACAATGTAAGGGGCTGCAATGGTTCATAATGAAGGCATAAATTACAAGCTCTGCAAAAAACTTGACAGGGCTTAACTTTACAAAGTAGACAAATTTGGAAAAGGCTAGATTTAAGAACTGAGCTAATTTGCTTGTCAAATTTAAAAAGGCTGCAAAAGACAACACCAAGGATTGAAGCAGGCTGATGATAGTATGTACTCAGGCGCAAATGGTAGGAGATGGATTTCCAAAATCCATCATTTTTTATTTTTAGTCATTTAGTTTTAGGTAAACCTGTGAAAGCTTTATACTGATATTAATATCTGTACTGGTCCCCATATTGAAAAACACTGTAGGTCTGCTATTGGTTAACGTGTGCCTCATCCATACGAGCAGATCTCTTCAGTCTATTTCTATAAAACATTTAAGTAAAAAATCTCTTAAACAGCAGGAAAGTTTCCCTCTTTGTGAACAACTCTCTTTGTTGTAATAAATGCAGTCGATTTAAATCCTTACAGTTGACTTTTTTATTTATTATGGAATTTGTCTTGTTAACACGATTTACTGTGTTTCTGACGTCCTTTATAACTTCCATTTTTTGATCTTACTCTAATCTCCGGTTGCCTTCGGGGTTTATAAATGTGTGCATTCATACATCACGCTTGCTTGTAGAGAGCAGTTTATGACACTTAAAAAAATTAACATTAATGATAATGACATAAAAGTGAAAATAGCTCTGGTGTCAGAAAAAAAATTGGAATCTGGAGAGATCCACATTAAAGTATTGGAACCAGATCAGAAGTGGAAAAATGTGCATCCCTATCCCAGTCCCTCACGTCCTTAACACACTCACAGAATTTGCACATTGCCTGAATTTGAAGGCGACACATTCGCAGGTCATCTGTGTAACCCAATGAAATGAAATAGTTTTTAAAAAATGATCGAAGAGGTAGCACAATCACAATCTCAAGTATAGGGACCAAAGGTCCAAAGAAAGAGGTCAACCTTCCAGATATTATTTGCACTAAGAAAATAGAGGTATGTGTTGCTGATGCACTTTAAATATGATCTGATCTAAAAATCTACTAAAATGTTCTTTCAATTAGTTTATTTGCCTTTAATTTGAGCATAAATATGATAATCTGCCATTGGAATTCATATTTTTGTCATTGCAATAAGATAACTAGATATTATGCACTTAAAATCTTTTGGAAAATTGTCTTACATCCTAAATCTTATGGAAGCTGACGGTCAAGGAAATTCTGAATTTCCAGTGTACTAATTATAGGAACTAATTATAGTTCCTATAGGCATACTTCACCCTGCTTTAAAAATTAGGCATCTGTATTGCTTCTAAACAGCTTTGTGCTGTTTACTCTGAGGCTCTTGGATGGATTTCATGCTAAATCCCTTATATTACGTTATAACAAACACAGTCTGTCGCCTCTCCTGTTCTAGATAAAATCACTGAAATATGGAAATCTACAATATGTGAAGTGTCTGCGATGTGATCACAGTGAAAAACAGCAGGCTGTTTTTAGGTTGGCGACACAGTTAAAGGTTTATGTAGAAGGACATTGGTACCTCATGGTGTAAAGGATGGTCCCGTTCTTCATGATGCGGAAGAGCTTGTTGGGGGCTGTCATGTTGTGGGCAACAGACCTCTTCCCGTTCCTGAAAAATGTGTCTGGTGTCCAGACCTTGGTCACCATCAGGTTGTTGAGTCTCAGTATTTCTACTGGACCCTCGTACATCAATCTCCGATCTACCCACGTCTGCCGAAAAAATACATCCATAGTGTATTCCTGATGGAGGGAAATGTGACAGATTACTAACATGGAAACAAGCAGCATAGATGTATTCATCTTGAAAAGGGTTAGCTGTCAGAATCATGTTTTTGACAAAATATTAAGAGGATCAATAATTTTTTGTGTTTTTTTAATAAATAATTTATACAACAGTCCAATGGTGCAGAGGGTCTGAGTTTTCCAGTGAAACTATACTTCCCAGGTCTTAAACTTTGAGCCAAGCTCAGCTCTTATCCAAATTTCTGTTTTAATCTGGCAAATCTCTGTTTCAACGAGCTATCACTCTGTTCCAATATAACAATCTGTTCTAAAACGGCAGTAATCTGGATTAACCTCTTAAGGTTTACTTTCCCAAAAAGGCATATTCTTACTTTAGAAAGCATTTCTCAAGTTTGTACACTGCCTAAACTCCTAATCTTGATATCAACAGACATAAAAGTCCTGGATGATGTGGATGTGAAAATTTAAAAATAAATTATTCTGGGCCTGAGTAAATAGAATTTAAATTGCCAGAACTATCTTCTGCCTAAAAAATAGATGTTTAAATACAAAACTTCTCACTTTTCTTGTAACAAATGAAATAAGCATAATAAACTCTAAATACACCATATTGGTTACATATGTAGAAAGTTTTGTGTCCATCCAACAACCCACTGAGAAGTTAGCCTAAAAACCTGTTTAAACCTGGGAACAATCAACTTTCAGTAGCCAGTGGGAACAGCTTACTGGTCAGTTTAAACCCAGGTGAAACAACTTGGCCAGTATCCCGGGTTATAATCGCCTTTGAACGGATCGGCTCCAATCGGCATTTAGTGGGAACAACAAAGTCGAGTCGTAATTTACGTAATACCATTGAGCAGACATCAATGCATCGCACCAGTCACCCCTGATTTAACAAGTCGTAACAACAACTGTTTACATTTAATAACCATGGAGCGGCTCTGATGAGAGAGATTCAGACAGATAAAAGAGCGAAACAATAAAGCACACTGATCAATTCCGCTCTAGCTTATCCAACACTCCGCTCTAGTCACACAATGTTTTTTTTTCAACCAATGCAACACTCTGTTGTAATCTGACAACAGTACAGTATGTGCTGAATTATTAGGCATATTAGTATTTTCATCACTTCATCTTTTTCATACATGTTGTCCTACTCGAAGCTCTATAGGCTTGAAAGCCAACTACCAACTAAATTAATCAGTTTATGTAGATCTCTGTAATGAGAAGGAGTGTGGTCTAATGGCTTTAACACACTTTATAAGGTGTGCTTAATTATTAGGCAACTTCCTTTCCTTTGGCAAAATGGGTTCAGAAGAGAGATTTGACCGACTCTGAGAAGTCAAAAATGTTGAGATGTCTTAAAGAGGGATGCAGCAGTCTTGAAATTCCCACACTTTTGAAGATTGATCACCGAACAATTAAGCGTTTCATGGTAAATAGCCAACAGGACATCAACAGAGTATTGGAAAAAAACGCACAAAATAACTGCCTATGAACTGAGGAAAATCAAACATGAAGCTGTCAAGGTACCATTTGCTACCAGCTGTAATGTTAGTGGAGTATCAAAAAGCTTAAGGTGATTGATACTGAGGGACATGACCAAGGCAAGGAAGGCTGAGAAACAACCACCTTTGAACAAGAAACATAGGATAAAACGTCAAGACTGGGCCAAGAAATATCTAAAGACCAATTTTTCTTAGGTTTTATGGTTTGATGTAATGAGTGTGACTCTTGATGGGCCAAATGGATGAGCCCCGGGCTGGACCAGTGAAGGGCAGAGAGCTCCAATCCCACTCAGACCCCAGCAAGGTGGAGGTGGTGTTATGGTATGGAATGGTATCATCAAAGATGAACTTGTGGGACCTTTTCAATTTCTAGAAGACACCTTTTTCAAGCAGTGGTACAGGAAGAAGTCGGTGTTGTTTAAGAAAAACATGATTTTCATGCAGGACAATGATCCGTCACATGCATCCAAATATTCCACAGTGTGGCTGGACAGTAAAGGTCTAAAAGAAGAAAAAATAAGGACATGGCCCTCTTGTTCACCTGATCTGAACCCCATAGAGAACCTTTCGTCACTCATAAAATGTGAGATCTACAGGAAGGGAAAACAGTCCACCTCTCTGAACAGAGTCTGGGAGGGTGTGGTGCTGCTGCAGCAATGCTGATCGTAAACAGATCAAGCGACTGACAGACTCTATGAATGGAGCGTCATCGTAAAGAAAGGCGGATATATTGGTCAATAATTTGTTTTTGAATGTCAGAAATGTTTATTTCTAAATTTTTTGTTATTATATTGGCTTACCTGGTGAAAATAAACAAGTGAGATGGTATATATTTGTTTTTTATTAAGTTGCCTAATAATTCTGCATAGTAATAGTTACCTGCACAAACAGATATCTCCTAAGATAGCCAAGTCTAAACAACAGACCACTCTAACTTCTAAAAATATTAAGCTTTGATACTTATGAGTCTTCTGGGTTAATTGAGAACATAGTTGTTCAAAAATAAAAATAAATCTGCACACACTGTACGCACTGATCATCGGACGCTCTGTTGTAATCACTCTGTTTTTCTGAGGTGCTGATCAGAAGAGGTGAATGTTAATCAGCTGATATCTCACTCGGCCACTAAATAGCTTTAAAACACAATTTATTTTCCTATAGAATCATTTTTTATGATGCGAAGCTGAGTGACAGGAACTGAGCAGAATAAAGATAAGCAACTAAAATAATGAATAAAAATACCACTGAATCAACGGTACATTCTTACACTAAGTGATGTTCTGCCTACGGTTTTCTCAGGGTATCTGACACCTTTTCAGTGATTTTTTTTCTAAACTAGGGTTGCCTTGCCTTCGGTTTTCCCATTATTCAGGAAGTGAATATTTTTACCACTTGTAATTAATCAGATTTCTTTCTCTTCACTGAAAGGAAGCCTTTCCCTTCCTCTGGAAAGGTTGGCACACTATAAAAAAAGGTGTTAAATATCAAATATTTTTCTTAGTATCAGCTCAGAATTTGACATCTTAGTATTGTTAATTGATTCATTTTTACTTTCTTTTCACCTTGGATATGTAGGAAGTATGGTTGCTGCTTTATTCTAGCTACTAAATAAAAAACCTAAACAAAAATTCATTATTTTTATTTCAATATGTGCTTATTAAAAAGGATCCTGCTATTGAAGTAGAGATGGAGCAATACATCGGTCGGCCCATATTTTTGGGTCAGTGTCAGCATTTATTTCCTCTGTCTGCATCAGCTGATACCTGGATCCCTTCACTATTTCACTGGTGCATTCAGCAGCAACGCTTAGAAGTGCATGCATTGCTGCTCCCTTTAAATTGTGAGTGGTCTAACATGTGTTATCATTGTGCAATTTTTATCATGTGAATAACAAAAGCAAAAGCAGCATCAGCTTCAGAAATCAGTTCAAAAAAGACAAAAAAGAAGACATGGAGAGCATCCAAACACTGTACTAATTAGCTAACCCCATTAGCTAACATTTAATGTAGTCCATCTGCAAAACAATGAAATGACGTGCTTTACTTTCCAAAAAATAAACCAAGTGGCTGCAAATAAAAAGGGAACAGGGCCCAAAATAGAACCCTGTGGTATTCCACAACTGAGTGAGGCACCATCAGAGGTACAGAGACTGAGATGCACAGAAACAGACCGTCCTTCCTGTTATGATTTAAACTGATGCTGTTAAACCTAAGAGAACTAAAACGAGAGGTATGAACTGCTGGTGCACTGCAAAACCTGACCTACATAAGCCTTACTGCCCTTAATTTAAGGAGGTATAAAGGATGGAATTTGCATTTTCGGACTTTAAAATAACATAAGTACATGTCATAAACTTGAACAAAGATAATGCAGCAGATTTTTTCTTACTTTAAATATAAATAGTCTTATTCTATTGTTAAATTGTCTTACCTATTTGAGATACAAAAAAGACATATATCTCATCTTTTGCTGCCTAGAAATATTGTGCAAATGATAAATTAGTGATAAACACTGTCGTGTAACCTAACAGCATAAAATGCAAAAGAAGAATCAAGAGTTCAACACAATGAAAGCATTGAGTCAAGAGTGCTTAACTACGTACCATTTCAACATCTGAGACCGGCCCAAAACTTGTAACATAAATGTCTGTCTTCACCTCCGTCACAGGACCTGTCGGGTCGATTAAACAGACAACAGAAATTATGCTTAATGACATTTTCCAAATCAAATTCGGCTGATGTACAATCCAGTCTAAGAAAGTTGTCCATTTTAATAAAATAGATTTTTTTTCAGGAGCTCTGTAGCACTCTGCATAATGCAATAGGGAAAATAGCTTAAAAGATGTAAAAACCTAATCCTGCTTGATTTTTTTTGCTCCCTCATTGAACAGATGTGGAGTAACAGTTTGAAGACAAGCTGTAAGAGCACGCCTGCATACGGGCATTCCTGTTGACAGGCTGCTTTGCACACCAAACCAGTTCTCACTGCTTTCTAACATGAATATTCAACAGACATCATGCATGAAAACCAAATCCATACTTGTACCTTCTGAACTGAGCACTATGCATTTGTCCTGAAACATACAAGGGATCATATAACCAACCCTGACTCAAATGCACATCGAGGCCCCACAATCATAACAACGTTGGCATGAAGAGTGAGACACATTTCAGCATCCACTGCCTTCTGAATTTGGAAGGTAACAGGTTGCAAAGCACCTTAATGCAGCACAGAAGAGCAAGCATGGTTTTACATGTCCTGAAAGCATTTCCTCAGCCTCACCCAGCTGATTCACTTCTGATGGTCTGTAAATTTAATAAACGGTTTTCAATTGTTTTGAGTTCTTTCTTACTGCCCTTTAGGTTTTAACCTTTTTTGGGATTTTTTTGTTGTTTTTTTAACCCCCAGTAAGTAAAGCAGGTCTTTTTAAATGTCCATAAATGCTGATTTGGTTCTTCATAGTCTCATCACTTCTTGAGGATTTATTTTCCCACACAGTGATGGTGATAAATGTGGCCTTTTCTGTACGATTTTAGTGACTATGAAAATAAACAGAGGGTTTCAACGTTTGTCACAGATTCTCCATCCAGCTTCCATCTGTAGTGAAGAAAAATTTCCCCACATCATCATGATGCCACAACAGAGTTTACCCTTGGGGATGTGCATTAAGGATGATGTTCAGTGTCAGTTTTCGGACAAAAAGAAGCCATTTAGCTTCAATAATTAGCTTCTCTGTCCATGTTATAAAAAGTTAGCACTCCAGAAAAGATCAGTGGAGTCCAGAGCCAATAGTGTCATGTTCAATGTTCAAAGTTTCCTACCTAAGGCAAACCAGCTGATTGCAACGATTCATTAACTCAACAGCAATCCCTCACACCAAGCATGCATGTAGTGACAGTGGAGAGGAAAAACTCCCTTTTAACAGGAAGAAACCTCCAGCAGATCCAGGCTCAGTGTGAGCGGCCGACTGGGGTTCAAGGAGACAGAAGCAGACATACAGAAAGGAGCATATATATAAAAGGCATCTGTCAGCTCCACAGGCAGTCCAGTCCAGGAAAGACACAGCCAGGCACATGAGCTTCAAGCCAGCTCCCATGTCAGAGGATGAAAGAGAGCACATCCAGTTAGTCACAGTAAGAGACACAGGACAACACTGAAACAAAGGTCAAGCTCCAACATCTATAAACCAAGGTGCTGATGGCAGCAGCAAAGCAGATATTTCCATCCAGAATGTAGTTATAGGTGAAAGGGTACAGACCAGAGGACGCTACTATGATGAGAAAAAGCTGAAAAAGCACAAACTTATGAGTGGAACTTGACAAATAATGCAGAATGGGAGGATAGAGATACAATAAAGCAAAATGAGGAGAAGTGGTCCCCATGTGATCTAGCAGCCCAAACATATAGCAGCACAAATACAGAAAATAGCTCAGGATAACCTAGTTATTCTGGATGAGGTCTGAGAAAGGTAGAGCCACAACACGGACCATGGTAGAGCTAAGGAGAAACATCCTCTCTGGACTAAACATTTGCCTCGCCACTCTGTTTTAACCATAAGCTTTATCAAAAAGGAACTTTTTATGCCTAGCCTTAAAAGTAGACAGGGTGTCTGCCTCACAGACTAAAACTGGTAGCTGGTTCCACATGAGAGGAGCCTGAGAACTAAAAGATCCGCCTCCCATTCTACTTTTAGAAATTCTAGGCACCACAAGTAAACCTGCAGATTGAGAGCTAAGTGCTCTGTTAGGAACATAGAGAACAATCAGATCTATGATATCAGACGGAGCTTGGCCATCTAAGGCTTTATATGTGAGAAGCAAGATTTTAAATTATGTTCTATATTATGTCCTTTATTGAGTTCCAGAGGGTCACTGTACTTGTCTGTATATTTTAGGGTATTAATTTCAGATAAGTGCCTTCAAATGACGTGTTGTGAATTGGCACTATATAAATAAAAATTAATTGAATAGAATAGATAAACTAGAAATCTATGATCTCCGTGCTCATCTCACTTTGGGCATTTCTAAGTTTTCTCATTGTTCATCCATCCAGTTTTACCTTTTAATGAGGAAATTCAGCTGCCTTTACTGTTTTAAAAAATTGTTTGGCTGGAGAAACTTTGCAATCTCTTTTTGCCTCTTGGCCTTCAGGGGTACAATTTAGTTATGACAGCTTTATAAATGCACATATAAACTTTTGTAATTGGAAAGTATGCCCTGCAGTTATATTTATGATTCTATAAGTTTTTCTTCAAGTGTCTGAACTTTATGTAGATGACAAGTACCACAGAAATGTCTGAACTTATGATTAAAGCTACACTCTCCTCAGTCTGAAATAACTTCCTAATTTTGTTTGAGTCAGATTTCCCGCCTTCCCGTATAAAGGGCAGGAAATCCCCCTAAAACCCTTAATTCATCTCTAAATATTGTCATCCAAATATCAGAGGGTTCGTATTGCAGTGAAGAAGAGCACAGCCTCTATTTGTAAACATATTTCACCTTTAAAACAATACTAAATACCCTCCGACTCAAGTATTAGGTTAATTTCAGATACATAATAAATCATTTCTCAGGTTCATATTTAGCTATTGGTGCAAATCGCTGCTTCATGCAGGCTGCTCTCCTCAAAAACTCTTTTTTGTAATTTTAGAGGTTCAATCCATCACTGAATGAGTCATATGACCTAGAGCGCTGCTTTAAAGTAGTCTGAGCTCATCTTGAACACCAGAGCTAACCAATCTAATGGTTATTATCCAACAAAACAGACCTGACCCTTCCCTGATCAGACATTTGTTTGGTTCTCTGTTGTAGAACTTAATCTAGACGCCTTGAATTTACTAGTAACTCCATGACCTCTCAGTATGCTGGTCCAAAGTGGTGCGCTAGCAAAACCAGACCACAGAGGGAGACAGGTTCATTTAGTGACAGTAGCTGTGTTTCCATTAACTGTCACATTCTGCAAATTTTAATTATGAAATAAAGTGTTCTAAATGGAAACTCACGTTTTCCAATAAAAGCTTTTCAAGCTTCGATGACGTGGTTTGTTGGTTGTATCAGAATTCCTATATTTTTTAAAAACTACAATAGGAACACTTTTTTTTGTCATCACATGAGTCACGCGATCTGCAACTGGACCTTGAAGAAGAAGAGCTGAAGTAGCTGGAGGATGATGAAACAGCATTTTTTGATTCATGAGGAGACTGAGCATTTTTTACACTTTGTTTGCCACAATGAGCACTAGAGCCGTGGATGAAATATGCATATAACTTGTGTGTTTGCACATTCACATTGTTTTAACTGATAATTGTTGCTTTTTTTAAACTATTTTTAATTGTTGTCAGGTAACTTTTTATTTACATTATTTAGATATATGCTTGACATTTTTGTTTGTTTTATTTTGTTGTGTCCGTCTCTTTTCAAATGGTTTAATCACTTTTAATTCATCTGTTATTTTATTTGTTGTTGTTCTCTACAAATTATTTTCTCATGACTGTTTGCAGTTTTTTGGAACTGAAAAGTTGCCTTAAATTTTACATGAAATATGTTTCATACTTGTTTATTTCATTAATTCTACGAGCACCAATAGATATAAAAATATAAAATAGTCTAAACAGTACTGCGAGAGCTGCAACATGTTTGTGAGTGATTGGATCACCTGACTGCTGATTGCAGTAATCCATCAGAAATAAAGGAGCCCAAAATAACATGGGCCCCATGGAGGCTATGTCCGGCTCTGTTAGGAGTTCTCATTTTCTGAACTTGGTGTTTTTACCCCCAACCCAACTGAACACTAACACCCTGGGGGGGGTCGTTTAATGATTTTGAACTACCCACCCAACCAGCGGATGACGTCACTCATAGCATTTTCTTCATAAACAAACTGATTGCACCATAACTGAAGCTGCAGGTGACTTGACTCAGAAAACGTTGGGCCGGCCCTGCTCTAAAGTTGAGATATTCATTTCATATGTAATGATGTGAAAGCATTTTTCCTTTTTTTAACTATGACCTCTTTAGAGGTACTTTTACGCGGCCACAGACAAAACATATTTTCTACTAATTATTATTAACCAACTTGAACATTTGAATTTTCGTCATTTTCATTTCAGTTAACATTAAATCCAACATGTCAGTATTATTTAATGATACGATGCTGGCTCTATGGTGCGCAAAAACGCGCTTCTCTGCATACCTCCAAATCCCGGTCGCAGCCTGTTGTCATAGCCGTCCAAAAGTCGGTCCAATATCCGAGTAAAATTCTCCGGGTAGATCCTCTCATCCTTCCTTGTTTGTCCGGAGATCCTTTTCGTACTAAGAGGGAAGGAGATAGCATATTAAAAATAAAAAAAAATCAGTCAACTTTTACGACTGAACTGATCCGAGGTTCCTTCTTTCGGCGCCTCACTCACCAAGTCGTCAAACAGAAAAAGTAGAACAGAGTCCGAATAAACGCGGGTCGCGTCGCCGTCACCATCTCCTTCTTCTTTGCGGACACCATCCTCGCATGCCATACTTCAGGCTGCTTCACATCTCACCGCGCCAGCCGCCTGCGTCCCGGAGAAACACTTGGAGAGACGCGGCAGCGGCGGCAGGGCGCAGCGCAGCGGCGCAGGGAGGACGCTCCAAGTTCTGAGAGGCTTTCTGCGGTCTCTGCCACACGCTTAATGCAGCGTCTCTTCCACGCACACACGCACGCAAACACACATCTCTTCGCCTTCCAACACCGGGCGGTCATCTGCTGTCCGGATCCGAGGAGCAGGAATGACCCTTCCTCTGCCTCACCTCCCTTCTCTTATTCTTTGCCTTTCACGTCTTCTCTCCATCTTAGTCTGCTGTCCACTTTCCTTCTCTAGTCTGCACATTTCTGAGGAGACCCCCTCATATCCACTATTTCAAGCCCCAAGACTCACCATCCTCCTCCCAGGGGTGTCTGCACAAAGTTTTACCAGATGGGGACCCGAATACATTCGTGATGGCAGTATACTTGGGAGTATGGGAGTATACTTGGTCAGCTGAGCCTTTTGCCTGATGCTTTTATAATTTTTCTTAAAACCTTCTCAGCCCATTCTGTCATTGAGCTCTGAAACTACAATCTTTACATCTTTTTTTCCCAGACTCTTTTATGCAAAATTGCTCCAACTCCGTGAGACTAGACTGTCTGGAAAGAGAAGTTTTCATGTCTTGCCACACATTTCGAATTAAAATCAGGTCTAGACTTTGACTGGGCCACTGTAAATGAATAATAAATATGTATGGTTTATAAAAAAAAGAGTTTACAGCAAATTCAAAACATCATGCAAACTTTACACCAACACAAAAAAAAACATCTGCAAAGGTCAAAATGCCACAAGTTGCAAAATAACTGCAAGCTAAGAAAATGTGAAATTACAAAAAAGTAGCTGAAATATTAAAGACATGCTGCAAAAATAAAACCTGTTACAAACACATAAATGATTATATGACAAAAAACAAAACACATACAAAGGAAAAATACTGCAACACATTTCATCTCAAGGCTCTTCACAGAGACAATTCAATCGAATTACACAGTCAAATTGATTCTAAATTTTCCAACTAAGGAAAACCTGCTGATTGCATCGATTCATTGACTCAACAGCAATCCCTCACATGAAAATTGGTTAGAAATGTGGACGGGTTGGTGGTGACCAGTGGGCAAAGATGTGTATCGTCACCCAGTCACCTGGCTGCTCAGGCACTTTAGCGGGACTACGTGGACATGTCTCTGGTCTCTTTGGCTCCAGACTGGTAACTAGTGGGCCTGGATGTTCAACAGCCTGAAGTCCGGACTCCAACTCTGACACCGTGGCCTCCAAAGCTACAAAAGTATCGCTGAAGGAGTCAGAGGAATAACTGAACATGAAAAGAGAACTTAGCTCAGATGGAGATAGCCCAAACAGTGTTTGTTTGTTGTGTATTAGCATAATTTATGTTTCCAGTGTGTTTGCAGCATGTTTACACTTTACTGCTGTTTTCTGTAATTTCAACTTTTGTGCTTCGCAGCATTTTTTCTTGCCGTTTTTTGTAAGGTTTTAACATCACTATTGTGTTATCTAGTCTAATTTTTATGTTCTTCGGGACCTTCTGAATAAGTTTTAAATCATGTATTTACACAGTGTCTGCTCCTCTCAGCCACTGTAAATAGACTTTAAACTAAAGCATTTCATTGTAAATCTAGCTGCATATTTAGATTCAGTGAGTCCTGCTACATACATGTTTCACGGAGCTATTTTTTTTTTTTTTTAGTGACCAAGTAAATAGCAAAATGCAACAATCGAAATTCAGAGTACGTTTTTTTTTTATTGACTGTTTTACAGTTGTCATCTTACACACTTGCTCACAAGATGAAAAACGGCTGTCTAAGAAAATAAAGGTTTATTTCTTTTAACACCTTTAAAAAGAAACAAGGGGAGATCACAAAGAGCTTTACAGAAAGTTCCCAGAAATACAACAAAAATACAAAGATATCTTGGTGGAATATAGATCAAATTAAGTAAAATAATACCATGGAGGTAAATTAAAGTCCAAATTTGGATGGATGTCATACAGCTCTGTCAGCGTAGTTTAAATACTTGGAGAAATAAGGGGGTCTTCCATGAGGGCTCTTCTAGCTTTCGTTGACTGGTAGGTGTGCCTGTACTGCAGGCTGTAGAGTATTTCTCTCCTGGGAAACTGCCTCTTCGATCCAGGCTGCTGTTTAGAACCTCCTACAAAGAAATGGCCGGACTTTATCAGCTAGCAAGGCTTCATAAAAGATTCATTCTGAAGTTGTCTCTCCATAAACGTCCTAAACTACTTTAAGCACCACTCTCTCAGACAGTCTTATTCTAATCATGCATCCAATCACCATAAATAAAAAGTATACACAGAAATTTCTTGAAAATCTAACTCCTGTAGTATATATAAAGATTCAAATATTACCTATTCCACAAAAATTCAAAATGCACACTATAACAGCTAAATGTTCTATTAAATAATTAAAATATATTTAATGACAAAATAAATTAATTTTATCAAAAGGTATTTTAAGTAATTATTACTTTACATGTATAAATAAAAAATGAGTGACGTACTTAAATGTATTTCTAGAGGGTTGACCGTCTGTTGCAGTTTTTGGGCAGACTTGCTCTAAATCACAGATGTCCATGAGAGATAATTATGTCGTCAACAAATTCTCCCACCTGAGTTGTGGATCTCTGTAGCTTCTCCAGAGTCATCATCAGCCTCTTGGTTGCTTTGACTGCTTCTCTGTGTTCATAAGGAATAGGATCTAAGTAAAATTATTTAGCAAAAGTCAGTCAGAAGCCAAGATAAATATAAACTGGTGTCCACAACTAGAATGGTGCCACTTCCTTTTTTTGTTATCCATTAATTCTACTGGTCTTCGTCAGCCTCTCTATCCATCCAGGTTAGGGTTTAGGGTTAGCCGCTCTCTGTCACACAGAACAGCCAGTCACAGCTTAACCTAGATGCTGAACTAGTTTCAAGAATGCATTGGTGAGCACCCACACTTGGATTCAAATGGGTCAGTCTTGTCGCAATACGCAGTTGCACTCACCTGCACACTCGCCCACACAGACACACACCCACACACAAACACACCCACACACACAGGTACTGTAAAGTATCTGGGACAAGCCACATGCTGCTTCACAGATTTCTCTGCACCTGGGACAACAAGACCTTCACTCGTTGTGTGTGTGCTTTTGTTTCTGGCATTCAAAGTGGACGTGTGTATATGCGTGTGTGCGCTTACGGCTCTGAAGGTGAAGCACGGTTGAATCAAGATGTCTGGGTTCCACCACACTGGCTTTCCTGATGAGTTTGAAAGTGTCGAAAGAAACACCTTTTTTTTTTTGTTTACTTGTTTTACTCAAACAGAAGCGCCTCGGTGTGAGGGGGAAGCTGAGGAAGCATTATGGAGATACAGTTTCTTTTATGCGAGCTGAAGTCATGCAGTCTTGTAAGGCAGCTCTCAATCTCCTGCACAGCCGCCCACCACCAGTCCTCCCACAATACACCAGAGCAAGGCGGCTCTGTGGGGGATGAGTAATGCACGCGCTCCTTGTGGGGGCAGGCATTCGTCCGAGGGAATCTTTCCTTTTGTTTGCGCCTAATCTTTTTAGGCATTTGATTACTGTTTGCTCTTTAAAGAGGGGGGCTTTCACAGCAGACTGCACAACAAGGCTGTTTTCATATTGACTCAACAACAGTCAAATGCCTCAAAATGTCAGGCAGATTAAGGAAAAGATGCTTAGGCCTTATTACGCCTGTTGACCTTTCCTTGCAAGTCTGGCTGGTGTTTAAATTTCCATACATGATGTTCTACTGTGTCAACACTTGTGGCCTAGAGACACTTTCGGTGCCTGTCACGGTGAGGAATTTTTAGAGGTCTTTAATTGAATTTTGGTTATTGTACATCTCAGTCATGAGGCAGTCTGAAACAGAATCCGCTGCGTTGTAAGCAGCATGCCCTACAGTAGATTGACTATAATGATAATCTTGTTTTTTTTTTTTAGCTCTCTATGAGCCGACATGTGCTGGCAAAGAGGGAAAAAAAAGTTAAGATAGAGATCTAAGATAGTTGTGAATGCTTTGAAAAAGGCTCCACTAAAGGGTTCACAATACCTGCTTGGTTGTTTGCGTTTCCAAATATATGCGACTTGTATGTGATCTCCTATGTAAACTACATTAAGACAACTTAACAAACCCGCATGGGCAGTAGAGGACGCAATGAGGTCACAAGCAGTGAGCATGCTCTGTGTTTAAGGAAGATAAAGAATATTGATATTCAACTTGGATGAATGCGACCTGGCTGTTTAGACACAGGTCACATTTGAAAAGATCAGATAGGTATCAGATTTAGGACCACAGAGCCAAGTGGCCTGGGTCAGATTTGAAAAAAAAAAAATCTGATTTCTGTTGTTAAGACTTTCATAAAAACAGCACATACAGGTCACATATGGGTAAAAAATGGGATTAGGGTCATTTCAGGTAGCAGTGTGAATGTAGCCTTAGTTTATAGCAGCATAACTATGGAGATAGCTCAGGATAACCTGAGCCACTCTGGCTATAAGCTTTATCAAAAGCGAATTTTTAAGCCTAGACATAAAAGTAGACAGGGTGTCTGCCTCATGGAATAAAACTGGTAGCTGGTTCCACATGATATCTTAAAGATCTGCCTCCCATTCAACTTTTAGAAATTCTAGGAAACACTAGTAAGCTAGTAAGAGCGAAGTGCTCTGCTAGGAACATAAGTAACAATCAGATTTCTGAAATAAGATGGATGTTGGTTATTTAAGGCTTTATAAGCGAGAAGTAGGATTTTAAATTCTGTTCTATATCATGTCCTTCATTGATGACTCTTAGTAATTCTAGGAATCTCTGATATCAGATGGAGTTTGGTTGTTTAGGGCTTTATAGGTGAGAAATAAGATTTTAAATTCTACTCTAAAATAAACTAAAATCTCTATGAAATCACAAAATCATTTTTTAAGTGTAATTATTTGAAATTTAACAGTTTATTTTACTATCTAACACAATTCAACATTGCTACCAACATACATTTTCTTAATCACCACACAACTGGACATTTATCCAATTCCTTTCTAGCATCACAGCCCTGCAGTTACAGTGAGCCCACCCTAGGGGGCGACTGCTAAAACATAAAAGTTCTAATCTTTGTCAGAAGTCAAATTAAACTGAACCAAATATCCATTTGTCAGGTAAAAAATAATCATGTTTTCTGTCTAATTATAACAAACGAGAGCAGAGGACCCTGAATTCAGCCAGACTAAAATCAGATAACTTAACAAAATTCATTAAGAAGTAATTTGCTGCAGGTTGAGGAAGCATCCCCAGTGTCTGGTACAGGAGCCACTGAAAGTGGAGGTTACAAGCTAGTGAAGTTACTGTGACTGAAACCTCGGTCACTGACCTCACAATAATGGTACAGGCTTGGAATCTGGGTGAAGGCTCCTGTTGGCAAATGACGTCACCGGAGAACCACAAGAGATCTGGAGCTCAATGAGTGCAGCCTGAGGGACTGGGTTTGTAGGACTGGTAGGTAATCGGTAGTCAGAGGACATGCTCTGTATCAGAATCAGGAAGGCAGCATCAGGCAGGATGATCAGAAAGTATCACCAGAGGCCGGGGTCCGAGGGCTGATCCAGGTGGTCAGAAATCCAGGGAAAGTTCAGAGCAGAATCTGGGGGCAGATTCAGGGCAGAGAAACAGGTCAGAGATACCAGAAAAACACTAGAGCAGGTCCAACAGGAGTTAAGCAGGCTCAGAGAATCAGAGGGCAGAATCGGGTCAGGAACAGGCAGTAAGAATGCTGGAATAAGACTCACCAAATGGCGTGTAATAATCTGGCACTAGTGTGAGAGCTGGTTATATAGTGAGAAGTGCAGGTGGGTCTGATGATGGATGATGAAAATGGGTCAGAGTGGCACAGGTGTGTAGAATGATTAATCAGAGCAGAACTAGTGCCAGGATCACGATGAGATAAGGAGAAAAGAATGGATAGATAGAAAAATACACTTACTCTTCTCAAGGGCCAGGTTTTAATAAAACGGAACAAAATGTCTGTAACAGTTGTCTAAGCAGTGAGCAGGCATATTTATACCCAGATGATGACACAACCTATAAGATAGACAACATAAAGCTCATTCTTCATGAATTTGATGCTGGCCACCATTTCCAGACATTAGCCCAGCACTTTAACTCTGTATATCATTTCTCTGCCAAACTGTTGTTCACTAAAAGATTATTTATTTAAAAAGTGTTATTGAAAGAGCGATGGCTCCAGGGAAAACAACCCAAAATAGGCTCCAAGGTGTTAACTCCTTAAGGAGGCAGTAGCCTTCATTATTATAGACCCCTTCACAACAATGTAAACAATGTGACATATTTCAGTGGGCGGGGCTTAGCTGCAGGCAAAACATCTCAGATGCACCATCTTAACAGTGTTGGTTAGCCCGTTATAGGAGTATTTGTTGGAATGGACGAGGAAAACTCCCATTTTAAGGATTTTGTTAGTACACTCACACATCAAGACCGTGAATGTTACTTTAAAAAGATTGATGGGACAACTTTCACTGGCCCCTACAGTCACAGGCCCCTGCACTGGATGGAGGATTTGACAGGACTGCCCACAATGGCCATACATCTTCCTTATTGAGAAACTGAGTGTATATATTACATAGGACAAATTGAAAACTTATAAATCATATCATTGCTAACATAAGAAATGCAACTTTTAGCTGGACACAACTAAAACATACAACTAACACAGAGTTAGTTTAAGGTTAGCATTAGCGCAGGTAACATGCAACAGAGATCCCCCAAATTAACCTAAAGCAAAGTCACAATTTAGTCTAGCCCATAACATTACTCAGGACGTAACTGACAATGTATTCCATAAATCTTACCGATATGAAGAGTGCACTGCAAACATGAGCGTTTAAGTTGTTTTCACTCCAGTGCTTTTATCTAATCGCATTTAGCCAAAGCTGTCTACGGTTTTTCTGTCTGGCAGTGAATGGTATGCGATAAAACTCCAAGTCTGAATTCTTAATCTTTCTCTTTTTGCACCCCAAAACACAAGATGACATTTTCCTACTCAACTGTAACAGCGGTTGCTTCCAGCGCCGCTTTGTTTTGCCTCCAGTTTGTTACAGTGACGTAGGCCATGAAGGGGTGTATGGTAAAAACGGTATTTTATTGATACTGAATGTTTTCTACTGCAGCACTATGATGGTGTCCAGCCTCTAACCTAAATTATCAGCTTAAAAACATGTTAGTAACTGCCAAATTTAAACATGATGACAGCATTAATAATTTACCATTAACATAATTTACTATGGCTGGAAGATGTATGCTTCGATATAAGCATACCAGCCACTATTATCTTTCAAAGTACTTAACTTGTTTCTGCGATCATCAGTATTATGAATATAAAGATGACTTTTTAAGGTTTTCAACAATATTAGTTGGGATACAACAAAGGCTTTCTTTGGAGAAGTTTGGACTCATGAAAAAAAGCAAGAATCAGAAAAATTGTTGGATTATAGGAAAGAAACGGGGTTGGATTAAATAAGCTTCACTTGTTCAAATAATAACGTATATCATTAACTGTACCTAATGTTTATGTTAAATTTCTAAATTTACTATTTATCTGAATAAATACACAAGGAAGGTTAGTACAACCACAGCACTGAATAATAAACATGGGGTTATAATGAGTTTGGCATTTCCACCTTTTATAAATATGTTCAATCCTAGAAGGATCCTAACTCAAGTTAAAAAAAACAGGTTAAATGGACGCTCATCCTGAGTAGTCAGGTGGGAAATGACCAGGAACTAGTCAGTACTCCAGTAGCCGCCCATCACGTAACCTCTGCTTGTTTTCCAGGAAAATGCTGTTGGCGCAGAAACTCAGCTGGAGATCGTCTGTGTGGCAGGTTCACTTTGTTTTTACTCAGCTTTTAATAAACTGTTTTTGTTGTATTTTTGTTTTTGTTTTTTTTACTTATAGACTAATTATCTTTGGTATTCTGTTGTCATATCACCAACTCCCCCATGCACCCCTAGAGTTTGTGCTTTTACCTTTCTTTCCCTCAGATGATCCAGACCCAGGTCTTTTCTCACTGCTGGAGCACATCGTTTGTTGTCAGTCCAATAATAACTCTTTCATATTCTTCAGCTCCTTGTCTCCTGGTTTCTTTCTACATCCGCTCACGATTCTCTTTTTTTTTTTAAGTTTTAGATTTCTAAATTTAAATCATATCTTCTCTTTGACTATGCCCGCCTGCTGGTTGCTTGCATGCTAACACAAATAGCAAATCACCTAATCACCTTGGAAGGGACCCTTCTCTTAGGCATCAAGATGTGTAAAAAAACAACATGCTGACATTCAAACAGATCAGCAGAATCAGAAAGAAAGTGGATTGAAGTAAATCTGGTTGTGGCTGCTAGTCTCACACAGACTGTTGGGATCTTTGCACACAGCCATTTGAAATAATCTGAAAACAGATAATAACCCATGAGCAGCAGTTTTGTAAATGGAGATGCCATGTGGAGGCCAGAGATCAAGGAAGAACGGGCAAACAGGTGTTGAGATGTAAGAAAGGTAATGGTACCTGAAGAGCATCATGAAATAGCAAAATATAAAACCTTGAAGAAGATGGGCTACAACTGCAGGGGACCACAACCGATACCACTACTTTTAAACACAAACAGAAAGTGAAGACTATATTACAACAAAACAATTACAAATGGGTAAAATTGTTGCTGCTCACGTTGCGAGAATATCATGATGCTAAGACTGTAGAATTTGGGCGTTTTTACTTTATGTACCTATAGGAATTCTGTGGCCGTTTTTTAATCTTTTTTACTGAACGTTTTTTTTTTATTATTATCATTATATTTGAATGACTTACTAAGGACCTCTAATTATAACCATTGTTCTCTAAAAAGTTTTAATTTTGTCTATGTTTATTTATGTGCATTCTGAACTGATATCTAAAGAATTTAGACAGTAAATTCAAACTTAGGTCTTCCAAATGCGCATTGACTGAACAAAGCGACCACTTCGTTACAAGGTTATTTCAGTCCTACAAAGTCAAAGTTTTGGTGCAGTCTTCAGAAATGCACAATGGGCAAAGCGGCAGACAGACCTCTTTCAGTCACAGAGGGTCTCTAAGGAGCAACGGGTCTAAAAATAATACAAATTACTGTTAGAAGCTTTTAGAACAATAATTAAAACATTTCATCAAAGTCATACAGTAAAAAAAACTTTTCTACCAAATATGTCAGGAAAATATTAAATATCTTCCTCTGTCATTATTCCCAGAATTTGAATGACATAATTTATTCAAAACAATTATTTAAAAAATACATCCACAAAGCTAGACTGGTGCAAAATGAAAGTTTAAATTTACTGAATGATTTCTTAAACACAACACCAAATAATTCTGCACCGATTGGAATAGTAGATTGAAGTCACATGAGACTGAGTTCAGGCTTTGCCAGATCCTATGGTTAGCATTAGCAGACCCGGCAACCAGATGGAAAACGGTGTGAAGTGAGAGCAGGCGAGTGTGAGCGCACCACATACCGGCAAAGAAGAGTTAAATTTGTAACTTTCTCTTTTAAGAAATGCAGAAGTATTTCAGTCAATTCTTAAACAGGGAAACTCATCTCAGGGCTAAAACTGGATCCTCTCTAGATATAGTTTTATAAAATAAAAAGAAGGTTTGGAAGTTCTGGATTGTGAAAACAAAAAGCTTAAAATTTCCTCAAAACATTTTTTTAATTTACAATAAACCAAAATAAAATCAATAAAATGTCCCACGTCCGATTTTTCAACTAAAACATGCACCCGTTTCCTAATAAATCAAATCAAGTGGGTGAATCAGTCAAAATAATTTTCACCATATGCTTTCATTCTTGTTCAGATTATTGAACAAAGTAAATCATAAAGGCCAGGTAGGGAGAAAGCAGCTCGTCTCCTCTTGAATTCACGATTGATGAGGCTCATTGTGGCAGTGCAGGAAGCTAATGAGTCAGAACCACGAGTCAAGCTGTTGGGAAATCACACCAGCGCCAACACCCCCGAAAAAAGACACAACATGACACAGACGACTCCAAACAAATGCAGCTGCAGAGACACATCGACTCACACTAAACGAGACACCAGAGACGAGCTTCTGTCTCTGCTTCACTTCAGCTTTAAAATCATTTCGACCAACAATGAATTTCTGTCTAATCTCCAGAAAACCCCTAATTATCAAGAGCAAATCAGAAGCACATTGTACAGACATTGCATAGCTCTTAAAAATATAGCAGTGAGTGTGAAAGATGTTTCCCAAAAAAAGAAAAACCATGACAATGAAATTGTTAATTTATGTTTCTTACAGCAGCAGGTCTGAGCAGCAGATCCAAACTCCACCAGACCTCATCTCTCCATCAGAACCTTTGGCTCTGAAAGCATCCCAGCGTTATATAAGAAACATCACTAGTGACACCCTGTAGCTTGAACTAAAAGCCTTGGTGGGTAGGATCCTTAACCTGTTTGTAAAGACCATCTGCATATGTTTAACCGAAAACTTCAAAAAATGTTATTGGGGTTCTAAATGAAGAATATAAAAACACGCGTAGTTATGTTTTTGAAAGAGATTTGAAATGATGCTTATATATGTATGGATCTGAAAATCGTGACAGGTATTTTTAGCAAAGAGAAATGTGTGGAAGCTCCTCCAGGAGCCTGCTACACCACAGCAGATCAATCAGTGTCCAATCGTTTTCAGCCTTTAACGTGTTTTTTTGCTACTTGCCAAAAATTAGACTCCATTCATCATCCCATCAAATTGATCAGCTTTCCTTTTTCCTCCTGAGGAAAAAATAGAGTATTCCCACAGAATAATGCTGCCGTTTTTTACAGTGAGGTTTCTAATTTCTGGTTTCTGCCAATCAGTGTTTTTACCTGAGAAAACAGGATTTATTATGGACTGGTTTTCCACTCCAGGACAGATGTGTGTTACGTGGCACAATTATTCCTATTTCACTACTTAATTCACCTCTGAAGGGAATTTTTCTTTTTACCCTGTCAGGAAAAGGGTCTGAATGTTAATTATTGCCAGAATATTTTCAAATGAGTAAAGAAAAAGACATTTAGAGCAAATTATTATAGTTATAGTTAAATTCAAGAGTAGTGACCTTGAACATTTTTTATAGATTTTATTTTATAATCCTGCTGGTCCAGCTAATGTTTCATCGGGAAAAAGTAACTGGATATAAGGATAAACTAATTAGCTTTTCTTTTTATTTTTAGAGACATTTGTTCCAAACATTTGAGTGGATATTGCTGCCTTCCTATTCTTGCACACAACAACTTTAATATGTAGTTTTGCATATTTGTGAAAGTTGACGACATTTGGTTTTTGACATTTGTTGCTCTGCTTGCTGTGTTTCTTAACCAGCAGCGTTTTTGTTTCACTCCATAGCAGATCGGTTTCTGCGACAGCCAGCAGAGGTGAATTTTCAAAATTGCTTTGCCTTACAATCTATAAAAGGTGCATTTTATTTCCACTGACACTGGGTCCCCTTGAACCAGTCAGTGTTTGGAAAACCTTGCAGCATTTTTTCTAGAGTGAAGAAAGCCTGAGCCCTGCAGCTCTCACCTTCATCTAACAGATCAGAATGATCTGTGCAGCAGCTGACCCCTGGTGTCTGACCCTTCTGTGGAGATGGAGTTTGTTTCAGATGCAGTCTCCCCTCAGGGTTCAACAGCATAAAAGGGACACCTTTGCTGACATGCAAGAGTACAAAAATAACTGGAAATTTCAGATTTCAACCTTCATCAGAAAAAGGTATTGGCTTAGCAGCCATCAGCTAGCCTCCAGGCTGCTGGGTAATTCTTGCCTTTTCTCCAGTTCTTTGTTAAAACAGATGAGAAATAAAAGGAGAGCCGGGAAACATTGGTTTGCAACTCTGGAGCTCCTCATCCAAAACCGTCCTCTGAAAGAGATGAATTCAAGTAGCACCTCCAATGACTGAAGAGTCCTCAAAGAACAAGTGACATTCAGCAAAGAGTGGCCTGCTGTCTCATATGCCGGGTAGAAGTGCTAAAACCGTCCACATCCATGCAAAGTGAAGCTTCGCGTTCCAAATTAAAAGGACGCATCATGCTAAACCATTATCCACTTGTAACTCTGAGAGATTGGGGGTTATTTATGCTCTGCAGGGTCCCTCTTCTCTCTTCAGTCAGCCCACCCACCCATTAGATTAGGCTACTTAAAGACACTTGAATGCCCTCTTTCCTCTTAGTAGACTTTTCCCTGCTTTGATGCCTTTTCAAAGTTTAGGTTTTGGATGAAGGACAATTGAAAGTCACAAGTGGGGTTTAAGTCAGAATTCAAACTTATCTTCATTTTACGCCTTAATGCCAAAAATATTTCCCTCTAGATTACCCGAAAGTACCAGAACCCTGCGTTGTCTGACAACCCGGCTTCTAAGTATAGGCATTTGGCCTATTTAATATGACTGTAGCTTACTTATGTGGAGGAGTGCTCTCTTTTTTCTCCTTAACAAGGAAGAGACTCAAGCTATGGTCTCTCTACCTGTTTTAGGCAGGACTAACTGTGTCCTGTGTATGAGAACAGAGATGAAATCAGGCGGTACGGGTGGTTGGGGGTCTTCGTTACATAAGCCTTCCAGTCAGCGCTGAAAGTACAGTCATAGGGTCTAATTTATGTGTATGTGTTTTAGTGGGAGGTGCTGGTGTTTTATGGAACAATGATGCTGTTGTCACTCAGCATCATTGTTAAGTCTATATTTGTAAGGGCCATGCTAGCAAATATAGACTTAAAAGCAGAATGGGTCTTTGGAGTCTGAAACACAAAGCAAAAATTAGCACAGATAAAGCTCACAGTGGTTACAGCTTGTTCTGACTGGGAAAAAAACCAGAATTGCTTGAATTTTCTTGTCAGGAGCAAAGATGCCCATTGGACCAACATGGAAACCAAAGACAGAAACATTCAATCACACCGTTAAAATCAATTAAAAACTCTGGGTTCTGTATTTTGTTTTTATCAAGTTAATTCCAGTTTTACTTTTCTCTTCAACTTTATAAACCTCTTCTTGACTGTCTAGAGTCTAGACTCTTAAAGTGCTTTGCAATGAAATTAGAACAGCTTTACAAGCAGTTGTGTCACTTTTCTCAAGCTTGGTTTACATTCTAAGAAATTTGGATTGCTAATTGTAAACTCTAAACTTTTTGGGGGGACAAGCTACAATCATAAACGCTAATAGTTGTGGTACATATTTATATTTATTAACTGGAAATGAAAAAAGTATTTTTATGACCAAGAGGTCAGACAATAATTAGAAGAATTAGCTCATGACATTACATAATATACATAGGTATAATGATCACTATTTGAGCAGCAGCTAGACAATAATGTAGAGGAAGCAGATCTGGGTGGTATCACAATCATCCCAGGGCATGAAGACCCGAGTCACTGCTTCAGGCCCTCAAACCATCTGGGGCCATTTTACAAACCGTTAAACTTTTACACAGACAGTCTAAAATGTTCCTCTATTTTAAATGGTATTAAGCCTGATTTCAGTATATATGAATTAGAAGATAATAGTTTGTTTAAAAATTATAGTAAATGTAAAGGAATTGTCACATTTACATAAAAAAATAACATTTGTTGTGTTAGCATAGTTACCCTCTGATGCTACCAGTTTATTTTCTTTCTGTTTGCTAGTTAAATGTGATCCTTTCCCTCAGACTCCACCAAAGCACCTTCTGCTGAAGCAGCAGCTGGCCTAGCCAGGCATCAAATTAGAATATGGTATCATCATGTGTGTGAAGGCTGGAGCCTTACGGAAGTATAAGGTAGCGTTCTCTGTGAGACACTCTCTGTGGATGGAGGTTGGTTTCCCTGGCTGGAAAATAGTTATGGTGTGAGGAAAACACTTGAGCATCCACAGCTTAGTCTGGTGGAGACTTGAGGTAAGATCCAGGTAGACATTTCTGGGACACAAGCAGCTGTGAGGTAAGTAACATTAAATTAGCAATGTGCAAAGAGTTGGATTACCACAGCTAAATTTGGCAGCCAGGCAGTTTTGGAGAGTCCTATTGGCCGTAAGAAACTACTGCATCATGAGATAATTCAACACAGGGAATCAGCAGCAGAGGGACTTGAGGCATAGGGAGGAAAACACAACCACCGAAAAAAGATGAAAATAAAAAGAGTTTATGTTACTTTGATGTAATAAAAGCAACCTCTAAGTAGAATGTTCAGCTGCTATATTTCCCAGCTGTCATATTTTGTATGCTCAGACTAAAACTATAATGCAAGCATGAGCTTATGATAAATTCATGGTATTCTGGTTTAAGTTAGCAGTTCTCAAACCTGCTCCTCATGTACCACCACCATGCACCTCTCTTTCAGCTCACCTGATTCAAATAAGTGACCTCCTTAGCAGCCTTCAAGTGCTGCAAAAGCCTGTTAGTCTTTCAATTCTGTAGGTCAGGTGTGCGGCAGCGAGGAGAAATCTCAAACATGCAAGGCAGAGGTACTAGGGGACCAGGATGAAGAACCACTGATATAAGTGGTATCATAATAAGAACAAAAAATGTACAGATCTTCCACAAGAAATGGAAAACAGGTAAAACAATAGAGGGAACTTGTAGGTCAAACTAGTGGGTTGATACTGAAGTGAGCAAGAAGAATGATATTAAATTCAGGTTAGCTTATCAGGAAATTAAGAACAGCTGTGAAACAGAGTTAACAGGTAAACTTCATAGGTGTGAATTATCAACAAAAAGAAAACTGAACCAGACAGAAAAAAATACAAACCAAGAGGAAAATGAGGAAAATTCTGACTTTAGATCCTGAGATTAAAATTAGATTTCTAATTAATAAGTTTGAATTTTGTTCCAAGAACCAAACTCGTTAATCTGTCATGAAAGGGATAAAATATTTAAAAAACTCTGACTTTCAAGTCATAATTGTGTGAAAGAAAGAATGAAGACAGATCTATGACATTTAAAATCTTCATTCTGGGATTTTGTCCCTCTGTAGCCCCTAACACAATTAATGTCCTTTATCTATATGGTACCATTTAACTATGTCATCTCAAGTCACTTTACAAAGACAATTCAGTTAGATCGTTGAGTCAATGACCCTGCAGGATGAGCAGGTAGAGACAGTAGATGCTAACCCTACAGCAGTCCTTCATAGCAAGCATGCATGTAGCGACAGTGGAGAGGAAAACTCCTTTTGAACAGGAAGAAACCATCAGAACCAGGCTCTGAGTGAGCGGCCTTCTGCTGAGACTGACTGGGGTCCAAGGAGACAGAAGCAGAAATAGAAAAGGAACATAGACAACTGATTTGTAAATAATTTCTGTATCAGAAAAGGTAACGGTAAATTATCTCCACAGGTGGCTCTGTCTATGAAAGAAACTGTTAATCAGAAGAAATCCGAGTCAGTTTTCATGTCAAAAGATAAAAGAGAGCACATCCAGTGAGTCCCAGTAAAAGCGGAGTCCATAGCTATGTCTAGGAGAGAAACAGGACTAAACACTGGAAATATGGTGGAATAGAGATAGAATTAAGCAGGATGATGAAAAGTGGTCTCTATGTCCTCCAGCAGTCTAAGCCTAGAGCATAGTAACTATAAAGATAGTTCAGGATAACCTGAGCCACTCTAACTATATATAAGCTTTATCAAAAAGGAAAGTCTGAAGCCTAACCTTGAAAGTAGACAGGGTGTCTGCCTCACATACTAAAACCGGTAGTTGGGTCCACATGAGAGGAGTCTGATACTTTAGTAGATCTACTACTCTAATAATCACTAGTGAACCTGCAGATTGTGAGCGAAGTGCTCTGTTAGGAACATAAGGAACAATCAGATCTCTGATATAAGACGGAGCTTGGCCACTTAAGGCTTTATAAGTGAGAAGGAGGAGGAAGAGTTCTGAAGCCTAGCATAGAAAGTAGACAGGGTGTCTGCCTCAC
>JAUZNJ010037279.1:0-11515 GCA_034780135.1 Jordanella pulchra | reverse complement strand
TGCCTGCCTCCCTCCCTCCCTCCCATCCTTCCTTCCGTCCTCCCTCCTTCCTTCGTTCCTTCCTTTCCTTGTCTCCTCTCTCAGTGGCTCATGAGCATTTGAAGGACAGAGGTCTGTTTGGTCTTCCTCCTCCTCCTCCTCCTCCTCCTCCTCCTGGGGCCGGGGCAGCAGAGTACTACCATCTGATGGCGACTCACCGGAGCCCCTACAGCGAGCTGCTGATGCAGGGGGCGGGGGCCGCGCCCGGGGCCCACCTCTCTGACTACATCGCCCCCATTGACGGTGAGCCACTCGCTAGCAGAGTTCATCCAGGGGTTGTTTGCAGAACAAAGACGTGATGAATCAACGTCCCTCCGAGGGAGAGAAGGAGCATGTTTACATTTCCTGTAGATGACTCCTTCATCCTGCAGGTACGGAGCCGTCCATCTCCTCCACAGACTCCTCAGCATAAACACACGGGACTTATGGAGACACCTCCAGCTAAACTCCATCTGCTGACGGCTGCTTTGATCCCACGCTTCGCTCGGCTCCTTAAAAGGCAGGTGGTGGAAGGAGCTCCAGCTGATGAACCGCAGACCGTTTCCTCCAGGTGACCCTTGGCCTCCAGCAGAGGCCTCCATGCTGTGACGCCGTCAGGCTGACAGGAAGCTGCTGCAGGCGGAGGGATCTCAGCCAGAAACTGTAACACTGGCAGCCGGCTGGAGCTGCAGCCAAAACAACCCAGGAAGCGCCAGCCTGCGTCTCCTTGCAGCCTGAGTCTCCTCACAGCCTGCATCTCCTTGCAGCCTGGGTCTCCTCACAGCCTGCATCTCCTTGCAGCCTGGGTCTCCTCGCAGCCTGCGTCTCCTCACAGCCTGCATCTCCCTGCAGCCTGAGTCTCCCTGCAGCCTGAGTCTCCCTGCAGCCTGAGTCTCCCTGCAGCCTGCATCTCCTTGCAGCCTGGGTCTCCTCACGGCCTGCATCTCCTCACAACCTGCGTCTCCCCGCAGCCTGCGTCTCCCTGCAGCCTGCGTCTCCCAGCAGCCTGCGTCTCCCAGCAGCATGCGTCTCCCCGCAGCCTGCGTCTCCCCGCAGCCTGCGTCTCCTCGCAGCCTGCGTCTCCCTGCAGCCTGCGTCTCCCTGCAGCCTGCGTCTCCTCACAGCCTGCGTCTCCCTGCAGCCTGCGTCTCCCTGCAGCCTGCGTCTCCCCGCAGCCTGCGTCTCCTCGCAGCCTGCGTCTCCTCGCAGCCTGCGTCTCCTCGCAGCCTGCGTCTAACGGGATAAAGCTCCAGTTCTTCTTAACGGAGCAACAGGTTTATTTTTTGGATAAACGTTTTTTCAAATCTTCTCAGAGGATCCAAACGTTGGCGTTGGTCCGACGGGGGTTTCTGATGTTTCGTTGCTGAGGATGAGGCGTTCTGGGTCTGACTTTGACGCCATGTTCTCTGCATTAACGGGACCAATCAGCCCCCCCCATGGCGACGGCTCACATAAATCACGGTGGAGGAGGAGAGGAAGTGGCGGCGCGGTTTTCCACAGGTCCATCTATCAGTGGAAGTGGCACATTAATAAACACTCCCAGAGGTGAGAGGAAGGAACAGAGATGAACATGGCGGCGGCGGCGAGTAAAACCCTCCAGCTGATCTCTGCTGGCGTCACAAACAGGAACCCCCCCCCAGTGATCTGTTCTTCCTCTGGAGGAACCGACGACGCTCTCCTCGTTTGTTGCATCATCATTTAAACGTCGTACATCCCATAATGAAGACCCCCCCCCCCATGGAAACACGTTGGAGCCTTTGAACAGAGATCCGCCAGGGAGAGCGCCTGGCTGGTTCTGACCGGGTTCAGTGTTGGTTCTGGTTCTGGAGGTTCTGACCGGGTCCAGTGTTGGTTCTGATCGGGTCCAGTGTTGGTTCTGATCGGGTCCAGGGTCGGTTCTGGTTCTGGAGGTTCTGACCGGGTCCGGAGTCGGTTCTGGTTCTGGAGGCTTTGACCGGGTCCAGTGTTGGTTCTGGTTCTGGAGGTTCTGACCGGGTCCAGTGTTGGTTCTGACCGGGTACAGTGTTGGTTCTGACCGGGTCCAGTGTTGGTTCTGACCGGGTACAGGGTCGGTTCTGGAGGCTCTGACCGGGTCCAGTGTTGGTTTCTGACCGGGTCCAGTGCTGGTTCTGACCGGGTCCGGAGTCGGTTCTGGAGGCTCTGACCGGGTCCAGTGTTGGTTCTGACCGGGTCCAGTGCTGGTTCTGACCGGGTCCGGAGTCGGTTCTGGAGGCTCTGACCGGGTCCAGTGTTGGTTCTGACCGGGTCCAGTGCTGGTTCTGACCGGGTCCGGAGTCGGTTCTGGAGGCTCTGACCGGGTCCAGTGCTGGTTTCTGACCGGGTCCGGAGTCGGTTCTGGTTCCTTACTGGTTTCTAGTGTCTTTAACCAGGAATCAGCTGAACTCAGCTAGCAGGTTAGCGAGCTAGCTGAGTTCCTGGTCCGAACCCAGAATGGATCTAGAATCCAGAATCACCAGAACCCGTCTGACAGCTTAAAGATCCAGAACTGATCCAGATCTAGAACCAAGACCCCATCTGTCTGTGAAGAGTTAAAACAATCACAGTCGGAACCAACACCTGGAGAATGGAACCGAGGAGAACCAGCCCAGAACATTACTCCTCAGCTCATCCAGGAGGTTCTAGAAGAACCAGAACATCTAAAGCTCACTGGACCGTCTGCTCAGCTCTGGTGACCATGAGGAACACAGAACCTATCCTGCATTCAACCAGAACGTCCTGAAGGAACGTGGCTGAAATCCACGGATTGATGCAGAGTGGGCCAGACGTTCTCCAGAGAGATGATACAGAACCGGTACCGGTCGTCCCGAACAGGACGGCTGCCTTGATAAATGGAGTTCGCTGATCTTTGATGCTGAAACCCTTTCTAGGTCATCTGGTTCTACGTTCCACTAGAACCAGCAGTGAGTCTGAGTTGGGCCGTGTGAAAAGCCAAAGTCGGATGAAAGTCGCTGTTTTTGGACGTTCCTGGAAAGCGGCTGATAAACTCTGCAGGGAATTAGTATTTCCGTTTAAAAATTTACATTTTAGAGCTGAAATCGATGCGACGGCTCTGAATACATTTCCATGCAGCATCGGATCAATCCGCGGTAAATTGGCCTCATTTACCATGTGAAGTCCGGCGCCGACGGCTGATGTTTATCTGAGCTGATTATTGTGGATGGATTGATTAGTTATGTTGATCTTAATGGGGTCGGAACACCGCGCCGCTCCGCCGGCCTTCACACACAAACATTTTGGACGTTAGTTCGGCTGAAGTTCTAATTATCTCAGTCGTCTCCCATCATCAACTTTATTTATTTATAGATCAGATTGTTTTTGCTCAGAAGAAGAAATCATCTGTGATTAAACTAATCTTCCTGATTCGGCTCCATCAGCTGCTTGCATGGTTTTTATTTTCTTTTGAACTCGGTCAGCATCCAGTCTGTCACTGAATCAGTTCGTCTTAATAGAGACATAAAAATGATTTCTTGTTAAACCAAACCTTATAAATGTGATGGAAGCCTTGAAAAATCCACGTTATGAAGGAAACTTTCTGCTGTGAGTTTGGATAACAGGGATTAAACAGCAGCAAAGATTTTGCAGGTTTCCGGTTCTTTCCGTCGTTTTGTCGAGCAGCTGAACTCGTCGCTCCTCGTCTGGTGTAAATCTGTGTCAGTGGGACAGATTGTAGCCAGATGTGGGTTACTGCCGCACATCTCCATGAGACCTGCCCTTATTCTCCTCCCACTCTGCAGGTTCGGTTTCCCTCACTGTGGACGGGCTGGATGAGCTCAGAGCTGCTGCTCCTGCTGCGTTTCTGGGCTTCTGAATGGTGCAAGGATCCAATAAAGGCATCAGTTTCTGTTCCTCCATCCCATAATAACCCCAGGGATGTTTGGATGCTTAGAAATCAGCAAAGGGAGTCTTTGGACCAGTAAAGACGACGAGCTGCATTCATCACTGCTTCACAAAGAACAAAATGACACTTTTATGGGTTTACAAACGTCTTGGTACCAGCAAACACCATCCAGCCCTCCAGGGGGCAGTGTCTGGTGGACGCCTGCTCTAGCTCACCTTAAGCAAAGGTAGAAGGACCTTGAAGACCTTCACAACAAATCTGTTAAATAAATAAATCATTCTTTCATTGGGATGTTGCATCAGAAAGGTATCGAACAGTTAAAGAGGCATTATAGAGTTTTCTCATGATACTGCCACCTGTGGCCAAAACACGGAACTGCAGCTCTCTCCTGCTCGCGCTCAAACTTCAAAAGGGTTTTTTTCCTTTTTACCTGTAGTTGGCATCTGAGTTGAGCTGGATCTTGGATCCGGGTCTGTCTTGAATATAATTTGAACGTTTGCCAAGTCGAACACATTTAACATCGACACGATGACGTCACATCCGGCGAAGAGCGCGTGAACATCCGACCCAAAGTAAATTCAGGAAGTAGGCTAGAAAAAAGGCTGAACTGAGGTTTCAGTCTGCTCATGCAAAAGGTCAATTAAAAAGGCTTTTATAAAGAAATTATTCAGTTAAAAATGAAGGACTGGAGTCTGAGGAACCCGCTTTAAATCTCATTTGAGACATTTTCCTTCAGCTTAAACCCCTAAACCAGTGAAACTAACAGTTCCTTTGATCAAAGCAAATGTTAAGATCAGCTTTCCAAGCTTTAAAGTTTTCCAAGCATGAGCTGGATGACTGAAGACCTTCACAGACATACTTCAGACAGGAAGTTCATTTCTCTGATTCAGACCCAGTTTCTAAGATTAAACAAGTTGTTTATCTAACAAACGATCTTATTGAGCACCTGTTTATGGGTAAAGGCTGTACCCTAGATTAGGACATTGGTGCCTGGTGGCCCCTCTGCAGGGGTGGCACCGCGCCCTCTGACCCCCAACAGCAGGAAATGTGGGTAAAGGTTCCTACTAAAGGATATAATGACTCAGAGGGACGGTGCTGGGGTTCAAACCGACGACTCAACCTGTGGCAGGACAGACTGCCGCCTCCTATGTGACTTGCTACCGAACACAACCATGGCTGTGGAGGCGTAGAACGTTCCGTTTCCTTTGGGGTACTTCTGACTGAATCCCTGACAGTCATGAACTGCTAAGAACCTCCTCATCACTTGGAGTTATGACTCCAGACTACATGAAGGTCACGTCCACCTACCTCTGTGTCCACAGTGTCCCGGTTCTCCAGCCCCAGACTGACGCCCAGGCTCAGCAGGAAGAGGGCGCTGTCCATCTCGCCGCTGTCTGATGCCAGCATCGACCTTCAGACCATGATCAGGACTTCGCCCAATTCCTTGGTGGCGTACATCAACAACTCCCGGTCCAGCTCAGCTGCCAGCAGCTCTTATGGACACCTGTCGGTTGGGGGACTCAGGTACACGGACTCGTCTACAAAACACAACGTGACACAAATCTCTTTCAGACTCCATCTTCATCTTTTCTAACACTTTGGCTTCTGTTCTCCTTCTGTTCATTCTTCGGTTGGTTTTGTTTCTTTCCTTTCACTTCACTGATATCATCGTTTGTCTCTCTGGTTTTATCTCCACTCCTCCCTTCTGTTCTCCAACACTTTGTTCCTATTCTCACCATTGAGGCCTTTTCCCTCGTTGGGTCTCGAATCTCTTCCCTGCCTTATTTCTGTTTACTGGTCAGATGTTTCTCTGCAGTTGTTGAATCAAGTCTCTCCCATGATGCCACTCGTTGCTCTAACTAGTCTTTCTCTGGTGCGCTGCAGCCCATCCTTTCCCTTCCCTCACCCCATCAACTCCATGGCCTACCAGCAGCTCCTGTCCCAGCAGCGAGGCCTCAGCGCCTTCGGTCACAATCCGCCCCTCATACATCCTCCACCCGCTTTCTCCAGCCGCCAGACGGGCCTCAGCCTCTCCTCCCTGCCCTCCTCCACCTACAACGACTTGTCATCCAAGGTAAAACCAAAAGCCCTTTTGAATAAAATACAGAAAATAATGTCTATTGGACTTGGAGGAATGTTGGTTTGTGTTCAGTAAACCTCTCTGATTACCGTTTCCTCCCTGATTTAGAGCTTAAGCCCCCCCCACCCCTCGGCGATTCCTTACTCCTAAAACAACCGCTTGTCCAAGCCTTGAATCTTGCAGCTCTGGTTACCAAATGTTTGTTCTCTCTGTAGATTCTGTTTGTCATCATCTCTTTGATGTTGGTGCCGTTCACCCCCCCAAACTCAGTCTAAGTGTTATGATTTGTGGTGTAAGAGTACCTCCCCACCCACCCACCTCGGAGGCAAACTCTCAGTAGGGGAGAGCTGTGATTTCTTTCCTCCTACGCAGTTGGTTTTCATATCTTAACCTGTGATTCAGTCTGGATATAATGTGAGGCCTGAACCAGGGAATGAGAGCCTGAAGACCGTCAGAAGATGAAGTCAGTGTTTGTGTTACAGCTAGCCTACGATGAAGCCGTTAAAAACCAGCACAGAAAAGAACACTGCAGAACACGAAGGCCATGCAAAACACTGAAAGACAACTGTGCTTCATTTATTCATTCATGGAGCCAAAGGCCCAGACTTGAATCAACAAGTTTTTGAATAATGACTAATTGAGGACTTACAACAGTGTAACAGAGGAAACAGGATATAAACTGGCGTCAGTGAAACAGTCAAAGTTTAGAGTAACCAGAAAGAAGAACCTTCATGACTGTGTGAGAAGAAACAGCACAAGGCGTCCATCTTTATGCCTTTTGTTTTCTTTTAGAAGTCAAACCCGTCCAACCATGCCATGGCAGCGTCTCTGTACTCCTTGCTCTCGGTTCCTTGACTACAACACTAGTACATTTGTCTTTGTGTCCTGCTGACATTCATCTAAAGCAAATCTCTAGTTTAATCCAAGAGATTCAACTTTTTGACCCCAGAAAACAAAGATCTACCAACAGGTCGTTGCTTACAGCTACTGTTGATTTGTGCCGAAGTCTCTTACATCCTACCTCAAGTATTCACCATCATTAAAGTTTTATAATCACGTTTCAACTTCCTGCATGTGGGGAGGCAGAGCCTAAAGGGACGCGTTGAACCTTCTGCTGCTTTACATTCATGTAGTTTTGGTCAGAGACTATCTACATGTTCAAGGGTCATTTCATAACAGCAACAGCAACCAATCATGTCATGTAATCTATTCTGGCTCATCTATGGAAACGGTTGTCATGGAAATTAAATTATGCATGCTGTTTTAACAAGCTGCCACTTTCAAGAGATGGTGTGACCATTAAAGCGGATGTGGAGACGGCTGCTCGAGTCCAGTCCTCCAGAGCTCCTATGCTGCAACTTTTTGATGCTCCCAGTTTGAACACACCTGAATCAGATGAGCGGCTCGTTACCAAACCTCCGCTGAACTACACGAGGATCTGAGCCTTGAGGTTCAGGCGTGCTGGAGATGCGACTAAAGGTCACAGGATGGCAGCTCCTGATGACTGGACTCGAGCAGCATCAATGGTTTATAGTCAATGAAACATCAGCTGTACACAGATGTGTCGATACTGAACCATAATGCTTGGGTGTAATTGGAGCTACAGCCTGGGAGGTCCAAAGTGGAAAGGATCATTTTCTCCAATCTAAATATTTTATTGGAACTACCACCATTGTGAAGTTATGTTTGAGTCATTGTTGGTTTGAGTTTGTTGTCCCTCAAACACGAAGACGTCTCAGGTAACGCTGTAAAACGCCTCCCTCTCATTCACACTAAAGAGAAGCTCAGTGGTGAGGATGGAGATTTATTCTGAGTTTAGCTGCAGGAGCTAAAGCTAACCTGGCGCTGGTTCCCCTTTGATGGCAGGAAGTCACTGCCACTTTCCAGCAGACCTTGGTTGGATCCGGTGGATTTCAGAACTGATGTCCTTCTGTTACCTGGAACCAGTGTTCCCAGACTTCCCATCCTCAGAGAGGCATTACAGCGACCATCCAACCAATACAATCAGTTTTGTTTTTATTGTCTATTCCTGAGAGTAACACTTTCTGAAATACTTGAACCCGACCATCGGAGGCCTTTCTTGGACAGAGTTAAAGTATTCAGTCCTTTTGTAACCACTTCCTAAATGTTCCCTTGGATCTGCTGTATTGTAGGAAAACTTGCCATAAATGCTGAGAGTTGTAGAAATAAACGGGTGCTCAATTTTTGGCGATGCCCCGGCTGTTGTTCATAAAGCTGTCATGAACATAAAACGACCTGAAACGACCACATGCTTCCTATTATTAAACACAGAGTGACAGTGAGCAGCCTGTAGATGATGCTCTGATCCGGCCGCTTTTACTTCAAGTGAAACTTTAATCATAGATCGACCACAGAGTGATAAACGCATCGCATTCCTCTCACCAGTGGAACAGGGCGAGTCGTACCGCTTAACCGTGTAACTGCCTAGGCGGGCTCCGTTAACTGGTTTAAGGACCCGCTAGCTCTGCTAATAGCACTCGGTTCCAGTTAGCCTGGTGAATCGGGTAAGTTAAGCAGTTTAAGGACTCGATGAGCTCGGTTAATAGTTAGAGAGCTGGTGAGTTAACTACTTTAAGAACCTATTGGTTTCAGTTATCGAACACAGGCCCCCAGCAGACCCCGGGGCTGCCCGATGGAACAGCTTTCTTCTGGCTGCACTTTGAAACCTGAACCTTTAAACTGTGTGTTTTCTGCTCTCAGAACCTCGGAGGAGACTCTGCCGTCAGCAGCTCAGTGGATCCCAGCAACAAACGGTCCAAAGTGAAGGCCGAGTCGGACGGACTGAAGCCGGGATCTCCTCCGTCACCGGTAGGAAGGAGAAGACGTCCCTACTGGTCAATCCTCTGGGTAGCCGGAGATCAGGTTTACCAGAACCTTTGGGTCCGTTGGACCCGAGGCTCCAGCGTATAAACTGTAGAACCAGAGGGTGAAGGAGGAGAACTTGATTTTACTTTGTATTTTTTATGCTGGAACGTTTCAAAAAGACTGGATTCAGTTTAAGCAGCAGCTGATCTGTGACATCTGGGCCCCCGGGGGCCCCGGCCCCTGCTGACCTCCGTGTAGAGCTGGTCTCTGATAAGGAAAACTTCACATGATAAGAGCTCTGCCGCCCCCCCCCCCCCCCCCCTGGCCACAGTAAACTGTGCCAGAGCACTTCATGTCCATGAAATATTGGTCCGACTTTATTGTCATCTGAGGAGACTTTTTCTTCTTCTTTTGACAAATTTGCGGCTGCTCTCCGGCAGCGAGGCAGCTTTGGTCGTGATGCATGGGGACGGCGCTGAGCGCAGGCGTCTAGGGGCCACCAGAATTGATGAAGAGAGAGTGTGTGTGGGGCAGAAACAAACACGCTGCCGTCAGCACATTGTGTTCCTGTGTGTAGCTGCAGGTCTTTGTGTCAGTAGAGCCGTACGGGAAGCCTAATGGGACAAACTGCACGACTGTCTGTGAGCTGGCTTTATTTATTCACTGCGGACACAATTCAGATGTAAAGTGTGAGAAAAAAGGAACCAAACAATCAAAAACATCATATTTCTGTTAACAAGACATTTAAGGTTGAAATATTTTTAACCCTTAAAAACATGTTAAGTTAAACTTTTAGTTATGATTTTATTACAGTTTGGAATTTATTGTATAGGAAAATGAAAAGATAAAGAAAATATCTTCAACATTTAAACTGCTTTAAATCTTTGGTTCGCTTTGGTTTCAGTTTATAGTTTTGGATTATTTATGTTTATGAAAACCTGTTTGGATTTAATTCACACATTTGATCAGTTTCACTCAGAACTAGTTTAGAAACAGCCGAGGTTCCTCTGAATGTCTAAACTCACTGTGTTCTGTTAGCCAGAGTAATAAAAGTCTTTGCTGAACTTTCCTGCAGTCTCTGCTAGTCTTGCTGAACCTCAGTTGGCAGATTTGTGCGTTTGGTTTATTTGCATTGCGTCGCCAAATTATAAAGAGCTTGCAGTCCTAAACAAAAGTCCTGCGTGTTTATTTGTGGTGCAGATGATCCAAACAGAAGTTTAACCTTCCTGGAGCAGGACAGAGATGCATCCAGATGAATCTGTAATTTAGAGAACCCTGCAGCTCACAGCCGAAGGCGGCGGCTCCTCTGTTTTAGGGAAATCTCTAACACATGCCGCTTTTTGCAGAACCATTACAGCGCCGTGCTTGACCTGAAGGAGGACATGGACCGGGACGAGTGCAAGCAGGAGCCCGAGGCCGTTTATGAGACCAACTGTCACTGGGAGGGCTGCAGCAAGGAGTACGACACCCAGGAGCAGCTGGTGCATGTACGTAAGGCCGACTCCGACAGGACGGACACGTTTTAGGCCCCTGCAACAGCTTCATCTCATTCAGTGGGAGAAAGGAGGACCTTAGGACCTTGAAGAACACGCCCTCGTCCACAGAACCCTTTTCCCATCATAGTGAGCCGTTTGGGTCAAAGAGCTCTGAGGCATTCCTCACCTTCAGTGAAGCATAGAGAGAAAAGAAGTGGGGGGGGGGGGGACCAGTCATTCAGGAACCGGAGGAGAAACTTTCCCTTCTTTCCTTCTTCAGTTTAATAATTACTGAATAAACAAGGATTGAATCTTTTCCTCCTCTATCATCTGAGTGATCAGAAGCATTGAAATCATATCGGAACATTTCTAATGAGCTGATGAACCGTCTCCCTGTTAGCCGCTCTGATCTTTGCTGGATCCCTGCTGCTGACTTTAGCTAAAGTCCAGTTAAAGCGTCACATCCAGACTCTATAAGATCTGATTTCATCTGGAGGATTTATTCTCATCTGAGAGGGGGGGTGAATACTTTTGCAAACAGCTGTACTCTAAAATATTTATCATGCTCTTTTTCTCGTTTGGTTCCGAATCGTTTTGGAATCTAGTTTTTCCAGCAGGTTAAAAACCATTTTTAAAGGGACTTCTGTCATTTAATTAACATGTGAAGCAGCTTTTAAGGTCTTTATTGTTGAAACTTAAATAAAAAGGTTTCATCAATACTATTTTTATTTCTGGACACAAGCTATCAGTTTAGTACAGCCCCCCCCACTGGATCGCTGCATAAAGGAAGCAGGAAGTTGGTGAAGACGATGTTAGGTTGAAGAAGTCTGACCTGAATTGGACCCGAGCTTATTATTGCTGCTGAGTCCTTTAACTTTGATTTAGTTTCAAAATATTACAGAAACTCATAATAACGACACAGAAGCTCCCAATAAAAGCACCAGAGATTGTGTCACTTATTTGGGTCCAATCAAAGAATCGGGCCTGAAGTTCCTCGAGAGTCGGAGTTCCTCATTAGCTGCAGCGATCCCGAGGGTTCCCCCGATAAGATTGATCTCTGCAGAAACATCCGGCCCAGAACAACATGAGAGGCTCTTAGTGGGCGACCCTGTGCAGAAACCCCCTCATTTCTCGCTGGCTTTGTGTCCTGCAGCACATCAATAACGACCACATCCACGGAGAGAAGAAGGAGTTCGTGTGCCGCTGGGAGGACTGTTCCCGGGAGCAGAAGCCCTTCAAGGCTCAGTACATGCTGGT
>JAUZNJ010037278.1:0-11515 GCA_034780135.1 Jordanella pulchra | reverse complement strand
CCTGGACCGGAACCAGAACCAGAACCCGAACCAGAACCACATTCACTGTAATCTTCATAATAAACTGTTTAACTCTTCCCCTGTTTCCCGAGTGGTGTTCTGCATATGGGTTCGAGCCTTAACCCACCATGACAGTTAGACTCTGTTTGACCAAAGCATTGAGCTGCATTATCAGACCCAACCTGAGGCTCTTTAGGTGATGTCATTCTGTACTTGGCTCCTGAATCTTAATAGCAGACTTCCGTTAAGGCATAAAGTTAAAGCATGACAGCTTTAAGCAGAATCTCAGGTCCAGTCAGAACTTTTGCTGTTTTACATGTTGATCTATTTTTTTTTTCTACAGCAGTAATGATCAGATGGCAAACAACTATTTAATGCATATATTTTTCTTCAGTGAAGGGAGCTGAACATGTTTTCTGGTTAAAGAACATTTCAGTAAAAGATCCTTGGACTGATTTTCCTTTGCTCATGTCTGTGTGCCTGAGCTTAACTGGGCAAAATGAATAAAAGATATTCCCTTATTTAATTAGACTCATCTCAATTGACTAATGCAGCGACCGTTTAACGGCGTTTTCAAGTGTAAAATGAAACCTGAACTGCACTCAGCAGCATTCAGGTGGGAACACGTATACAAATATATATGGATCTTCTATTGAAACAGGAGACGGAAAGCAAAGGGAATAAGACAAGGTCGCCGGCTGACTTCTCACTTGTCTCATTAGTTAAAACAGCGACCGTCAGCAGCTGAGCATCTTCCTCCCGGTCCACTACGTATCTCTAACTCCAGCAGAGAGGAGATCTGTGGAAAGAGGGACTCAGAGTACCTGCAGTTACCCTGGACAACTGTGACACGTCAGCAGCTGAGCTCAATTAGCGATGAGGAATCAGAACGTGGATCAGTGGGTTTATATGTAAAAATTAACACAAAGGAGAATGCAGCAATAACTATAAACTACTACACAGAATTACAACGAGTAAAAACCACCAGGAGAGACAGACAGTCAGAAAATGAACCCTTCAGCAACATTTACGCCACAATCTAAACGCAGCTTAATGTGTGCATTAAGGTTTGAATAAAATAAGCCTGCTGCTGTTTGAAGGAGCTCAGGGATCCCATCACACAAGGTTAACAATTATACAGCAAAGTTAGAAAGAAAAAATACAAAGAAGTCGTTGTTTTAGTCTGAAACATCAAAAAACTTTTGACAGTTTTTTATTTTTTATTGATTAGCTTCTCATTGTAAATCTAATTTATCAAAGCAGAACAAAGTGCAACTGTTAGATTTTAGTTTATTATTTTATTTTTACAAAATAGATTCAAGCATTTGTTCTTTAATGTACTTTTGATTTTAAACCTAAGGGATATTGCTGTATTGCTCGTCTTACTTCTAGGTCCCCCCCCATGAGTTACTTGAGTTGTTTGTGGATCAGATGAAAATACAATAAACAGTAGAAATTGTTTCTGGACATTTTTCATACTTTCCTGACATACATGCATGACTTATAATCCAAAGATTAGTTTTATTAGTTTGAATGTAATCAATGGGAAAGTGCTTCTAATTTTTTTATTTTATTTGGTAATGTTATCTACCAGTGTTTTTGATTTCATTATCAAAATGTTCACATTTCTCTCTCATTATGTAATTTAAACAATAAATTCAATGTCATGAGCCAAGAATTACTCAGTACTCAAGTACTGTTTGTACAGAATATGTGTTTATTCTTAAGTAATTTATTGGATGAGTACTTCCAACTTTACTTTGAGTAAAACGATCTAGGTTGTGCTACTCTTACTCGAATAAGACTCTACCCACCTCTTGATGAACCAGAAACTCGAGATAATGATGGTTTCTGTCTACTTATGAAGCCCCAGTCCTGCTGGGGTCCTTCAACCATTTTCACCCTTTTGTCCATTTAGTAAATAAAGGTACATATTAATATATTTGAATTTTATAAACATTGAGTTTTATCAGATCTATTCAAAAACAGACACTGATGTAAGTTAATTTTACATAATAAATCTTGAGTTTCTAATTCTAATATTATTTTTATTATTAAAGTTAGGAGCTAAAACTAAAAAAAACATCTGTTTCTCAGGGGTTTGAATATTGAATCTAACCGATAAAAGGAAAGTAGATCATGCTAAGAGGTGTGTTCATGTACCGAGAGTATAAGGAGGTGGTACTTGGTTAGGGCTCCTTTCACATTAATTCCTGCCTTAGGGAACTGTGGCATGGAGAAGAACAACCTGTGGTTTTGCTGAGGTGTTTAAAGAAACCGGGTGGTTTTAATAGCCACCTTCAGCTCGTCTGCATTGTTGGTTCTCTTGTCTCTCATCATCCTTTTGACAACAGTTTATAGATTCTCTGTATAGATTCTATTCTCTTTGAAAGGAAAACCATTTGTAAAACTCAATCTGAAAAAGAAAAAAAAAAGAAAAAGTTTTGTTTTTGAATAAAACCTGTAAAACTACAAAGTTACTCTCAATACCTTTTTTATTTAGAAGTTTTCAAACCTTTTTTTCTGAATTGTATTTTTAATTCAAATTTCCATTTACAGATATGTGTTCTTTTGCTGCAACAATAATTAAGCAAAGTTCACTCCATAACTTAAGGAATTTCTGTTCGAGGTTAAAAACAAAAGCTTTAGTTTTCTAAGAGGAAGAGATGGAAAAAAAATCCTAAAACAAATGCAAATCGAGAGAGACACACGGAATGCAAAAGATGGAGGAAATATGTGAGAAATAAAAAAGAAAAGGAACATAAAATCCAAAGGAGAAAAAAGTGATGAGGGAGACAGAGTGGGAGAGAGAGAGGTAGAAAACACAAAAGTGTGGCCCTCCTGGGTTGGATGCTGACATCGGTGAGGGATTACTGAGGGGAGGAGCGGGGGCCATATGGCTGCATGGCAAAGTGGAACCCACGGGGAGGCATCGGGCACATTAGCTTGCATGGGGCCCTCCATCGCTTCCTCTGCACTGCGGTTTGTGGGACGCTCAGGAACATTGACAATGACATCAGGCTCTCCCACCTCTGTGATAGCTCCTGGATCCCAGACGACACAGCTGGCAATAGGCCATGAGGAGGAACGAAAAAAAAAAAAAAACATCTGCTCCAACCTGCAAGCAATAAGTTACTTATGCCACCTGATAATGACCCGGGGACGGGTGCAAAAACAACAGCGGTCACACGGAGAGCCTGAGACGGAAGGCGTGGAGGCTGCCACTGCCGCCTCGCTGTCACTGGCCTCTTTCAAAACAACAGAGGAGAGAGTCATAATAGCACCGCGTTTCACACCAAAAGCGCCACTGTCGTTAAATCAATAAGTCATTACCTTTAATGGGATAAGCACTTTGAAAACTAATTGAAAACAGCTCCATTTACTCCAGCCGGCCCCTTAATGCAAACAATACTGTTGTTGCAGCGAAAAAAACAAAGGAAAGAAAAAAAGGAGGAGGAAAAAAAAGATGGAGAAAAACACACCAGCATCTGATGATTTGGTCAACTGTTTCACTTAGTAATGCGCTCCTTCCTGAAGCTGGAGCCGCTATTTAACCTGCGTCGGGTTTCAAACCGGACAGAAGATGCAGGGAATCAGATGTACATAACATTCAGCTCCAGGTGTTTCAACGGTTTGGAAGTGAAGCAAAAACATCCAAGTTGATTTTTAAAGTCTGACCCCCTCCTAAAAAATGTTATTGGATGGGGAAAAAAACGTGCCAACACTTGTGCACTCAGCTGCATGAGAGCAACAGTGAGCATCAAAACTGTGCTGAGGCAGATTTGGAGAATATTGATTTATATTAGAGAAAATGACTGTGCATTCAATTCCAATCAAAAGCCTCTGTGGCAGGCAGCCAGTTCTGTTACTGGGTGAAAGGCACTGTATTAAATGTAAGGCAAATTGAATGCGCAAAGCCAAATATAAACCTTGGCACCCGTTGCTTAATCAGAAATGGATTCCTACCAACACAGCTACTAAGTGGCATACGTCAGAGGTTTTATTCACACGTTAGAAAGACAACAACAAACTACAGGAGGATACCAAAAATATTCCTTTTATGTTTATACCAAGTGACATACTGTTTGGCAACAAAAGATGTTCAAAACAATCAATCAAAACAAGCAAAAATAAGGTCTTACAAAGTAGGCGTCACTGAAGATAGCAGGATGAATATGGAAAGCACGAAAATTTAAATACAGCGCTACCAGGAAGTATTCAAACCCTTCTAACTTTTTATACCATTAGCTACATCATAGACTTATTCTGGACCTTTAAAGGACTTTTACCACGCAAAGTATCCAAGTACAATGATCAAAGTAGTTATTCATATCCATAGTCTAAGATGACACTGAAGCACCCTTTTCACAAATGTGAAATTACACTGAATGCAATATTTGTGACGTAAAGTGCAAGGTCATGCAATTAGTGACATGTCACCTGCAGCTAACACCATAAGAGAGGTAACGTTTGAAACATTTGATGATGGCAGCAGCGACAATGAAAATGCAAGCAAAGCAGCTGCATCATCTTAAGTAAGCCGAGTGTTTAGGATGAGGTTAGCATGTAACCAAAAATAGGTACCATTGAGTAGCAACACACCGGACATTGGTATCATATCAGTTTAAATGTAAACAGTACCCATCCCAACCTTTGAGATGTTCCCTCAGTTAACATCTCCGTTACCATGAAGGAAGAAGGCTCACAGCAGATCGCAGGTTGAATATGGAATATGAAAACTTTAGGTACAGGACAAGTGTTGATCTTTTAATGACTAGGATTTCTACATTTTTAATTTCATATTAAATAGGACCACATCTATATAATAATTGTGTAAGTAAAAGGATTTTTCCTGCATCAAGATTTTGTTTTAATTCACTTTCATTCTTTTCATGTTTCTTATTTTTTGAGTTATTTTTAAAATCTTGCCTTAAATCCTTTGGAAGCTGAACGACCATTTAATTCTCACTTTCTATTTGTAAAAACTGTGAGAAGGAAATACATTAAGTGTTCCTAGTTGGCTCTTTCTCCACAAGGATAACCTGGAACTTCTCCTTTCGACTGTTTGGTTCTCGGTCACCTCTGTGACCAGGGCTCTTATTTCTTGTTTTTCATGCTGCCAAACTTCTATTTGTGAATAACTGGAGACCAAAATGCTGTTTTATCATTTGTACGTTTGTGTTTTGACACAACTGGTATTGTGAATGGTTGAACGTAAATTAACATTTTTTTTACTTTCACTATGAAATGTGAATTTACAAATGGGTTTTAGAATTTACAAGCAATTAAACAGATAAAGTCAAGAAGTGTAAATACATGTGAGAGCATAACTTCTTCATACCTCTTCCACAGCCTTCAGAGGTGTGTCTCATAACTAGGTTAGCCATTAGGCAGCAGGAGCAGGAGATGATCGTGCTGATACACTGAAGCAAAAGATTACTTAGCAAGTAGGAGTGCAGAGGCCCCCACAGTTCTCAGTGAAAACATACACAATCACACGCATGAAACATTCATTCCATCACAGGCTTTCTTTTCTTCTTTTTTTCCCACTCTTGGAAGAACGACATGCTCACATAAATGGACCATCTGGTTCAGCCCGATACTAATGGAGCAGCTCAATTACGCTTTGACTTTCACCGGACCGACCGGGACGGCCCACTGATGATGCCGCGTGCTGCTTATGTTAAGCATCGGACACTAAGTGGACACTACGGCTCAAAGACAAAGAAAAACAAAGGCTTTCCAGCAGACAAAGCCCCCCAAAAAACAGTGGTGGCCTTTAGATCAGCTCCCAGATCTTGTTCTTTTAATGCTCCTCAGGAAGAGCCCTCAAAGCACACGGGTCTGTAGCGGTGGTCAAAACTTGTTCCATCCTTGAACGAGGTGCTCAAGTTAAATTGGCTGCGCAAATGGCTAATGTGTATAATGGAATTGAGAGTTGCCCCGCATAAGGGCGTCTGCTAAGCAAATAAATAATTTAATGCAAATCCCAGCATCGTGCCTCCTGCCAATTAAGCTAACCTGTTTTAGCTGTAAGTGATTTTATTACATTAGCATGCCGTAGCTCTGACTGCATTAGGGAGGGTTTAATCAGTCTGTAATCAAATTAGAGCACAAGACAGAAGGAGGAAGTGCCACGGTTCCACAAAGCACCTTGCTGGCGCACCTGCAAGTCTCATCTGAGAAATCTGTATTTAAAATGCTTTTTATACAACTGTAGCATGCAATGTTATGCAGCATGAATTTAAATACTTGACTTGAGAGCCATGCTGGGTTGGAAACACCTAAAACCTTCAGACTTCATGCATGGTCATTGATGAAAGGCTTCATGACAACATTCCCAAACGCAAGTTCCCACTTTACACTATAGATGGATGGATTACAGATAGATGGAGAATTTGCAGATTGGATTTGGAAGAAACATAAAAATATATTCAATTTAAACCATCAACTTCAAAGGATAGCAAACAATAATCAGTTGATGTGATGTTTCTTTATTTTTCCGCCCTGTGTACCACCTTGTCTCGGCTGATATCAGCCGCCACATTCAATAAAGCATCTTCAGCACACAAACTGCATTACTGGCACGATTAACAGGCTAATGCAATCATCTTTGCTGCTTAATCAAGCTGACCGGAGGTTAAGAAAAGGGTGTGGGGGGGTGGAGGATTCCAGCATGATCCATGGCTGCTCTGGGTTCAGCGGCAGGTAAGTGCTTTACTTAGGCTGTCAGACCACAGCCACCTTAGACCTGAAAAATCTGCATCCACAACATTGGAACATCGTTCTTCCAGCTCTTATTGGAAGATTGGGGTTTGGTATTGTTTGCTGTGTGTGTGTGTGTGTGTGTGTGTGTGTAGGAACATGAGAAATGCATTTGCCTTGAAGGCAAAGTACAGAGAAGAGACTTTAAATATTCCTTTTGCTGACAGATGGTTGTGATGTCTGACAGACAATGTCTCACATGAGGCAGATCAGCTGGAGACAAGTTCAGAATGTGATCACATCCCTTAACCGCGTCCTCTGATCAGGATGGCACATGGTAAGGCAACTAAACATGCACTAAAATTAAATCTCAGTGCAGTTAAAACAGAAACAATGGAGAGAGAGAAGGCGCAGGGAATAGAAATCGGCTATAAGTGCCCCCACTTCTCATCCTCCTCCTCCTCATTGCTTGGGCTGATCTTTTCCAGGAGCGGGGGGTGGAATTGCTCACACATCTTGATGTGCTTATCATCTGGTGCCAGGAATGTGTGAGTAAAGTTCATCCTTTTGGCCTAATTAACTGATGCCTTCTCTGTCAGCTTGCAACAGAATAGCCACTAATGAGGATTGTTACAGGTGGAACAATAGAGAGATTTTCTTGCCCTGATGCATCTTATGACATTTCTTGATCTGGTATGTATTTAAGAAAAAGACAAGCTTGAACAGATGGGTGGAGTCATCTCTGTCATTCAGTCCTGTAGGGAGTGATGTTACATAAGCTCATACTGTATATTCATATCCTTGCATTAAGACCAGTCTTCTCTCCGATCGCCCCCCCCCCAGCCCCTCCTCCCTTGAGTTATGGTCTTTCAGTTTGAAAAGTCATTGATAGGAAGGCTGGGCAAGGGTAGAGGAGGAGATGGAGGAAAAAGAGAGAAAGAAGGAGGGAAAAAAGAAAATCAATCGGAAGCATCTCAATTAATCTGGCGAGTGGCGGATTGATTGCAGCCCTAAACTGGGTAAACAGGATTGTCTATTTAAGGGCCATGATCCCTTAATCATCACTTTAGCTCAAATAGACCAGGATCGCCACATCTGCTGGCCTGGCCTGATGCAGATGCCAGGACCTTGCCTTTCAACTTCATTCTTCCTCCCCTTCACCTGCGATGCACAACCCAGGCACATGTGGCCCACAGGGTTCGCGTTCCAAATGGCCGACTTGGGACTTCTGGGAATAGTTCAAGCTGAACTCTGACCAGCATGCAAGCTGCCCCCCTCCCATTTGTGGCCCCAGTGAAATACCCAGTGTCGGAAATGAATACAAAACACTGTATTAAGGCTCGCATGGTGCGCCAGGAGGACTGTATTACAACGCCGCAAGGGGAATAGACGGAAGAGGTACTCTGTGAGTCTGTACTAAAGCCCTGGCTTCTGTGGCACAACATGAATTACAAAAAAGGGGAGGTTTTACAGGAGGGTGCAGAGGGGCCTGAGGGCAGAGAGCTGCTGTTCTGAGTGGATGACTAAGGCCAGATGAATGGTATGCCTCACTCTGAGGATAGTCATCACCATACAGGAATATCACTGTATCCCTCCACCCCCTCCCTGTCTCTCTTATTGTCTAGAGTGGCGGAGTTGCCCAGGCTTCACTCTCTAGAGCCTGATTGAAGAGCCTCTCCTATCCTCCTCACCAGTTTGATTTACTTAGGCTATCTGTGGGAATTGGGCTGGAAGCTTCCTTATTAAGAGGAGACTGTCTGAAGGGTTCCACTGACTGATTGGGCAATTGAAGGCAAGGCACGTGAGTAGAGATACAACAACTATTGCTATCTGCAACGACACATACACAGAGCGGCATACAAACACCCCAGTGGTTTATGTATGAGGTCTAGAAGGCACATGTCTGTCACAATTCTTGGTAGCCAGCTTCAGCCCAGTAAACCGGACGGATCTATCTCTATAAAAGGCCCTTAAATCGCTCCCTAGTGGTGACTGGCTTGCACTCAATGGCTGCTCCCACACGCTCCCAGCATGCACTGATACACTTGACAGAGAAAGCAAAGCTCAGATTAGATCTTGTAACAGCTAAACGACTAAAACCCGCTTTGGCTGTATGATGCAAACTGAAGTGATGGCTTATTGCTTTTAAAGGGTCTATATCATGCAAAAGCATTTTTTGAGTTTCAACCCTATTTATCAAAATTAGACACCGAGTGATATTTTGCTGTCGTTTTCTTTTCCTAGCACCTTCACCTGGTGTACAACTCAAAAGGAAGTCTGCCGGCCCTCCGGTCAAACACACATTTGTCTGTGCTCATTTCATCCGAGAGGTAAAAATGAAGCCAGACAAAGAGGAATCTGGTTATGGAGGAGTGATGGGGTGCGGAGTAGGAGCAAATGCATCCATCAGATTATCCCTTCCTGTTGACGGTTGTCTGTGCCCGGAGGCCCATCATTTCCCCGCATACAGCCGCAAACAGAGACACCACTTTAAACAAAACTTCCTGTTCCATAACCAATGCTCGATGTCTTCAACAGACAATTCACACGACCTGCTTGATGACCTCAATTTGCTTTTGTCTGTGTGTCTGTAATAGCCCATCTGTTTGGTCCCACTCATAAGCAAATCCGGCATTGTCGCAATCTAATATCGCAGAACTTGACTCTACAGAGAGATATGGATTGCTGCAGTAACTCTGATTGTATCCTCCATGATTCTGGAAAAGCAATGAAGCCATAAATAAAAATTCAAAGTGGTTCAGAAATGATATTCTCAGCAGATAATAAAATGAAAGTGACATATCACTGGGTGCATGAGAGAGAAAGGCATTCATGGACAGTGCTGCGAGAATTCCTTACTTCATCAGACGTTTTTTTCTGTGATGGAATCACCGACTTATAATCCGTCGATCACATGAAGAAGAAGCTCAGGCACGTTCATATGCAGCTATATGTGCTTGGTAAAGATTAGCATTCGTCCTAATCAACTCTGTGAATTATTTCATCATTCCAAGGGAATCTCATCAATACTGTCTGGATTTATGATTTGCCTGCAAGTTGCTCACAACTCTGCATACAGGATGTATGCGTGCCATGAATATTTACATCTGCTGATGAATAATGTCTGTTTATCCCAATGAAAGGACAGTAATGATCAAACAAAATTACCTTTTATGACAGTTATCGTTTCTTCCCATGACTCTGTGAATTATTAATGAGAACCATTGATTGCGCGGTCTAAAGAAGGTGAGCTGGGTAATTCCATAAGTGCCACAGTGTGGATTGCTCTGTTCGCTGCGGCTCGGCATCTCCTCACTCCATCTCCTCCTCCATTTGTGCTTTTCGTCAGTGGGACCAGGGCAGGATCTTTCCTGTAATTCCATTACTGCTGCTACTATGGCATCCCATCATCCCGCAGGACAACTTAGGGACCACTTAGAGAGTTGTGCACGTTTAGCTGCGTTACAGTAATGCTGCCAACTGGGCAACAAGCACTATCTATCACAATCTAACAAACAGCAGCTTCTGCTCTGGAGTGTAGATGGATCAGTTTAAAAGGCACTAGTGGGACAAAATGGAAAGGAAAATACATCAAGGCACAAGAGAAGAGGATAAAAAGAACAGCACATCAGATTAACAGCCAGGAAACCCGTGAAAGCAGGACAGCCAAAACATTTTATAAAAAAAAAAAACTTAACTAAAAAACAACGTGTCAATTGACAAAATTGGAATAAAAATCACAACAAATTTGAAAGCATATAGAAAGGGTTGCTCCCTCACAGATGAGCTTTTGAACAGAAAGGAGATTAGTCTTATTTTCTTTTCTTTCTGGTAACAAATTAAAACTTTTCTGAAGTGATTATGATATAATCTCTTCTCAAACAGAGGATCAGAACATTTAAACAAATCAAGGATTTTTTCTGTCTGGAAACAGCAGTGATATCTTCCCTGCAGTTTATCTCTCAGTCTACAGAGGAATTTTTCTTCTCTAATGCAAGGAGTATAGTAAAACCAGAACCAATAGCACACTTTATTAATTAGAGCACTTTATGAAGTCCAAGGATCCCAAAGTACATCTATAATATTCAGTCATTCACATGCTGATGGTGGTGGTCTACACTGCAGCCACAGCTGCCCTGGGGCGGACTGAAAGAAGCAAGTGTTGTTCTCTGTATGACACATGCTCATGTACAAACTTTCTTATGTGTGGTTTTTATAATGGAGAGCTTCAGGCGTTCGCAACATTTGGGTAACTTTTTACCTGTTGTGTAGTAGACTGGGTAAATGACCCAAAGCTAACTGCTAGTATTGCTAATGCTACATAAAATGAATGTGCAGACACACAAGTCAGATTCTGGTGCTTAATTATTTAAGAAAGGAAACTGCTTATGTGAAGAGGTACAAATGAGCTCCATTTTACCTGTCTTTTTCTCCTAAAATAAGGGAAATAATAAGTAAAAGCTAAAATTAGAGGAATTGTGAATGATTAACACTTTACTATGACTATTTTAATAATCCCGTTTACGTCTAATTGACTTCAGGTAAACATCTTCAGCGTTGAACATAGAGATCAAACAATACGTTGGCTGTATCTGGGCTAATATTAATATATTATATTAATATATATTATATATTTGTTTTCCCTTTGTATCAACATGGGTGATTAAATAAGCATTTGTAGTTAAACGTTCATTGGCACATTCCTCAGCCATGCTTTGAGATCACCTGAAGTGCCTGCCTGGGGGGGGGGGGGGGGGGGGGGGGGGGGGGGGGGGGGGGGGGGGGGGGGGGGGGGGGGGGGGGGGGGGGG
>JAUZNJ010037277.1:0-11517 GCA_034780135.1 Jordanella pulchra | reverse complement strand
TCAAGAGCGAAAATATCCCACTGATGATGCAGAGGTCTCAAAAATTCATGTATCAAATATGATACATTTGGCTTTAAGGGGTTAAGGACTTTAAAAACCACGTAAAAGTTCAAAGTCGCTCCATCAAGTTAAACTGAAAAACTTCAAGTCAAATAAATGTATAATATTGAAGGAAGATGGAACCACATTAAAATACAAACATGAAGAGCCAGAAAAGTGTTTATTTGATAAAAGAGAGGCATTTCTGTCTTCTACTTCTATTATTGATGCAACTTGATATTGGAGAGAGACGATTGTGACAGAGTGAGATTCTTCAAAACATATAACAACAGCTGCTTCAAGAAGAGTCCTTCGGAGGGTCCTGTGCAACACAAACCAACCCCTTAGCAGATTCTCTAACCCTTGTCTGATATATAAATATATAAAAACTAGAAAACTAGATACATTTATTATCTGTTACAATTAAGTTTACTAAAAGGCAAAAACTGTTTCTGAGGGGGCACCTTTTGGCATAGCTCTCCTACAGATGTAAATAGTTATTTTCACTTTCCATATGTGTGCCTATACACTTGAGCTTTCTGTTTTCAAAGAAATCTTGTTTGATTCTCCCAGCATAAACTCTGTGTATGCTTAACATGCATCAGTGTGTATTAGAAACAAAGAGGGGTAGTGATGTATGACTCACAGAATCCAGGAATGCTAAGAAAATATCCATCTAAATAGGATCATTATGCAAAAGCAACAGTAAACTGGTTCTGGTGATAAACAGACTGTCATAAGTCTTTACTGGAGCCAGAGGGCAACACTCTGTGACATCCATCTTCTTTAAGTAACACTGCTCAAGGTGGCACCGCCCATGGTGGGAGCAAAAAACACACACAAGTTAACACTCACAAACATAGAGCATTAGTATTCTGTGTCACTGCCTGACAAATGCACACTACCAAAAAAATCTCCTGGTATTTAATACAAGCCGTAATGCCGGGAGGGGGGCGAGGCACAAGTTATAATCATGGGTGTGTTTAACAGCGGTGTGATGGGCAGATGCAGCTTCACTGTAAGCAAAGCCCATGTAAATAAGCAGGCTAAATTATTCAAGGCTCACATGGCGGATGACCTCAGATCCAATCACACAGGGATAATCACCGTTGAGGAAATATCATGTTTTTTTGTCGAGACTGGAAACCACTTTTGAGCCATGCTAAGATTTTGTAACATAGTAGAGTATTTACCTTATTTATGTCACATAAATAAACATTTGCTGTGGAGACATAGTGGCAAAACAGAGCAAATGGGTTGAATCCGTGTGAAATAATCTCACGTTTAGTACTAGTGGTATTGTTGCCCCAAGCCTAAGTAAAGAAGTATTTGGGGTATCAGAAAGGTACCAGGTAGCCTAAAAGGGAAAATATACAGAATGTAAGTAAGTAAAGAGCCATGTGCTCTTCCTATGAATAGTTTAGATGTGTGACAGCATTCTGTTTTAAAAAGTAACATTTCTTACACTAGATGCGTAATAGTCAGCACCATTATTAAGATGTGAATACACCAGACGTGTTTACAGCGTTTGACGTGAGCGGCACATTCATAAAATGGAAATTTACACCAGATGCCGCAAAGTGCCATCCTCAGCGACGCGCTTCGAAACAGAGATGAACTTTCACTACATGGGTAAGTAATTTAATCGGTGATATATGGGTAAGTTATTATATTACCAGTAAAATATGTTTTGAACACCTAAAGTCTGTCTCTTGACCTTCTGATTGGATATCAGATATTTTTGTTTGCCACAACTATAAAGGACTTCTGATTGAGCATTCAGGAATGAAAGTAAAATGAAAACTGCAAGTCAGGAATAGCTGCTAACTAATTGTTAGCAGTGCTTCAGACCACTATGTTGACTCAGTCATTGACATATACGACCAGACTTTTAATTAAAAACATAAACAGGATTCCCATAGTCCAGACGACATTTAAAAGGATTAAAGAAAATGTACATTTTCCATTGAGTCTCTAAGTTTAGTTAAACCCTTATGGTGGGTTCACACCGAATCTGGCGGTTAAGGTAATTTCTGTGGGGTGCTGAATGACCGCTGTGCATTTCAGATCCACCTTGGCTTCCCTGGGCTCACTGTAGACAAATAGAAGGAGCTTGAGCTTCTATTTGCTTGCTAGTTTCAACTCAACATGGCCGACGTGGAATTCATGCTGGCTGCTTCAACTCCTCGCCATGCCATTTTCATAGGGATACTATGGAAATCCACAGGTCTTGCCGCAGACACTGCAGTCAGTGTGAGAGCACCATTAATCTCTCTGAGAACCCCGCTTTTGTGTACCAGTCCCACATGAGTTGATAGTCGACTTTCCCTTGTGGTCTGGAGAACTTCTGCTATACAGAGCTAGTTTAAAGCTTTTTCTTAAAGGTCCTATAACGTGTTTTGAAGTCAACTATGTATTTTATGGAACGTTGACCTTGGCAAAAAGTAATAGTATTTCTTTATTATGAAGTATTAATTTGCTTTTAAAGATATTAGTTGTTTTCTTCCAACCTGGAAAAAAGGCACCTACCTTTACCGTAAAGCCGCGTCTCCTCAGTGGGTGCCACACATTTCATGCCACTTCTGGTGATTGGACTCTCTTTTAGGAAGGTGAAACAAAGTCTGAGACATCTGACAGTTGAAAAACACAAAGAGGGCAGGTTTACTGGGTAGGTGCTGCAAGGTCAAGACAGGTGCTTCCTGGAAGGGTCAGGTTAACACTCCCTATGTAGCCTCTCGTTTTTTCCAGGTTGGGGGCTTCTATTCAGAGAGCAGAGTTCACGAGGATTGATTACTGTAACAAATGAAGAGAAATACTACAGAGGGCCTGATTTTGGGGAAGGAAAATAGATTTTCCATGATATATCATTTGTAATATTTTGCTTTTCTCTATTTTCTGTGAATGCAAGATTTCTCTTTTTTCTTTGTATCTCTTTTGTGTGTTTTAATTAGTCTGTTTATGGTGTTTTCTAGACTACTTTTGTTGTTAGGTTTGCTGTCGTTTTTTTGTGTTTGCAGCATCTATATGTATTTTCAGTATGTTTGCACCTCTCAGTCACTGCACATATTAAGTTCTATAGGAACAAGTTAGTTAAGTGTCATTATTTTTCCAGGTCTGAAAAAAGTCAAGCCTTTCGAATAAATGCTTAGAGCTGGTCTCTCTTTTGCTTGAGGGCTCAGCAAACATCTGTCGACCACCTAATCAGTATGTGAAATGAGTATTTAATCTTTCTAGGACGGTTTAATAAATCCGATGTGTTAGTGTTGTTGCTTCAAAGAGAGAATAATTAGTCAGGTTTATACAGCTTTCCGCATGCATGGTTAGATTTCTTTAGGTTGTGTAGCCTTTTTACAAAATCCATGAACATACATGTTAAGCTAGCTGTTGATCTGACTTGAGACATGATTAAGTCCAATCTCTTTCCTTTAGTTTTGTCTTTCATCGACATGTGACTGACTGGTGATTTAACCAGGGTGTTTCGCTCCTGTTCATTGCCAGCTGGGATAAGCTCTGGTCTTACCAAGTACCTTTTAGAGTACCTTTGTCTCTGCTTTAACACACCTGAATCAAATAATTAGATCCTTTGCAGGACTCTGGAGAACTTGACTTTAACTGAGGAGGGAATTAAACCTTTTGATTGAGGCATTTTAGGCCAGGGAGATATCTAAGAGTTTTAGGATACAAGCCCTAAAGGACCTGAGTTTGACGTCCCTGTTCGAACGCTTTAAGTGAACTGCCTCGGAAAAGAATCACCCATTAAATTTAAACTTCTATTCAATACCTTATAATCACTATCTTTAACTTATACTGTTGAGATTTCTTTCTAACAGACCAAAGAGGTTAGAGATAAAAACATGAAAAGTATGTTTGTATTCAACCAATATGGTTTTTTCTAACCACTAGATAGGACTCAATGAAAACAACTTCCTTAAAGGGACCATGTGTAAGAAATGTGACTATTCACATATTCTTTGAAAGTCTAGTAGCATTATATCAAGAATCAAAGTCTGGTCCAATTAGTTTATAAATACATAAGGGGTGGTATTGCAGCAACTTCAGGAAACACAAAAAAAGCTGCTGAGAGGCTGAGGTTGAGCCGTTCCTTGTCTGACGCGCTCGTTCCAAAAAAAAAAAAAAAAGAATCCGCTGACATCAATTTGTTGCTGATGTGAACTTTATTCATATCACAGACATAAACGACGTATCTAAAATATAACTTTGCCAAAACATAGGTTACAGCGATTTGCATTGCGGTCAACAAAAAATACAGCGGCCCACTTACCCACTCCCTCACCCGTGCCACTTCCACAGGTGAGTAATATGCACAATTACAAAACTCCTCCCAAATCTAATTGACCCATTCCCCTACAACCAAACCAACAAACAAAAAACAAAACCATAACTTCTATAAACTCAGACAAACGAACAACAAAGTATCTTATATTTATGGCTTCTACAGGCGACGCACCTAATGACAGACACCATGTTGCATTGCCATTTTTGATCAGAGTAGTGAAAAGAGGACAAACTTGTTAACCTTATGCTTGTTACCTGTACCTGAAAACATGTTGTAGATTGGAGAAGAGTTCATGACAAGCAAAAATAACCATAGATGATTCATGCTTTCACTTCCTGTGAAACGGAGGATCATCCATACTCTTTGTCCGAGACTCTCCAGAGTTAGAGAATTTATGAGGGAGCGGGGCTTAAAAAAGGACGCAAAGGTTTCAGGGTTTCTGCTACACAGGTAATTTAATTTAACAGTGAAGTTTATTTAGTTATGTTAGAAACAAGCCAGTGTAGTCCAGCAAATAGTCTGCCACCCCAGTAGAGACAGCTGGTTTATTTGTTAGCCTGCACTAGATTAGGACCGTTGCAACAGCTATCAGCTGCTTTTATTCCTCACAAAAGTCCTACAAACCAATGACAGTAAGCTTTTTTCAGCTGTTTTCAGACAATTTACTTCAGCTGATATATCAAGAGTGATTATCTCGTCACCCGGGAGAGACGACTAGTTTGTTTGTTAGCTAGCAATGGACAAGCTCCGATGCAACAGTTATTAGTTATTATTATTGTAATTCAATAAGTGCACCACTAGATGGCGGTAAATCTTACACGCTGTCCCTTTAAAAGTCATTAACCTAAAAGAATCATCCGATGTTATTCATCTGAGCTCTCATGAAGGTCAAGGACAGCATTAAAAGAGCAGAGGAGCACTCCAGAGGTTTCCATTCAATCTACAGCTCAGGTGGGAGAATCAGCAGATGGGACAACCATGAGTGGATTGGTCCTATTGTTTGTAGCTAAGCGGAAGAGTATCTTTAGAGTTAGATTACGAAATTATCATTGTACTTTTAGTGTCATTTAAGTCTCTTAGTAGTAAATTATCCATATAGAGAAAAGATGAATATCGTCTCTCTATTTCTTTAAAATAAGTGTTGTTTTCCTTTTTCTTCCTCTTTGTTGTTTTTTTTGTTTTCTTTTTCTTGCTCTGCAATGTGTGTTTGGTGCCACCCTCTGACTTTTTTGCAAGTTCTAAACATCTGAGTTACATGCAAATGTACACAGAGGACTGTAGCTGACCACAGTGGGTAACATTCAATTAAGATGTCTAGCACTTCATGAATTAGACCTCAGAAGTTACTACAATCCATCTAAGGCAATGTTTCCTGAACGTGTCGTCAGAACCTAATGTCCTGTATGTGACAGAACATCGTTCTAGAGGACACATCAAATATACCGAAGAATGTGTTCTGATCAGATGAGACAAAAAGGGATGTATTTAGCCCTGTACTCACCAAACCTGTCCCGTAGGCTGGTGTTGGCAGCATAATGTCGGAAGGTTGCTGTTCTTCAACAGGAATGATCAGAGTTGATGGGAGAATGGACAGTATTAAATACAAGGCAGTTATCAAAGTAACGGTGTAAGAAGCTGCAAAATACATAAAATGGGGGGAATTTTACCTCCTGAGGTACAAGCAACTGCTAAGATTGAACCTGTTATAAAAGAGCTTGAGGTGTTTTTCAAAACAAAATGGGCAACAATTCTAATCTGAAGATGTCCAAATCAACTTAAAACCCAAAGAAGACTTGTGGGACTTAATGTTAATTACACTGAAATGTAATTAATCAACTTGATGTATAAGGATTGCTTAAAACGTTTAGTAATGATCTGGACACCATGAATGTATTAATTCTATCCCACTAAAACATTAATAAAATACACTGAATGCTAGTTTAAGCTTAATCTTGGAATAATGTGTTCACAGTGTTACCGCAGTGCCAGTAAAAGTGCAGTTGTGATATTGATGCATCCATAAAGAGAGAACACCTGGCCCACTGAAATCCACCGAGCATAAATTAAACCGTGATGGCCTTTCTGCAAGTCATAGCCAACTGGGAAATCACAGAAACTAAAACATCACAGAAACCACAGAGGCAATTAAAGCCTGGCTAAGCACACAAACAAAATCTGTTTTTTTGTTTTTTTTTTTTTCTAACCTTATCTACCACGAGAAGAAACCCAATTGCTGTCTTCACAGCCCCAAATCTGCTGACTGGGCTGATGCCACCTCTGATGTGAGCTTTATCTAAGGAACATGTGGGGGCTGAGGTCTGGTAGCTCAGCGAAAAAAAAGAAACCACATACAAGGTTTATTATCACAATACAGATCTGTGATAAACGACTTTGATGAACTGCTGTTAAAACTGAAACTTAAGCTTCACCTTAACTAAAGCAAGTAGTTAAAGCATGCTTCTCTTTTCTCCTGGTGCACGTGATTAGTCAGACATGTTACAGCAATCAGCGTCTTGTGGGATTAACATTTACATGCCAAACTAATTGAAGAGTTAGTGAACAGCAGCGGTAGCAGCGCTGCTTATTGACCAGCAGCGGGAGCAGCGACGAGAGGAGCAGCCGCAGCTGTTGGTCTCATGGATGTCAGGCAGCTCAACTTTCAGGTAAAAGAGCCCGACTGCTGCTCTGACTGCTGCTGTTCACTACGGCTTTATGACTATACGGAAAAAGAAAGTAAAAGCATATCTTTAGTTTCGTTCTGAATAGTAACACACTCCGTGGGCACATCCTGGTTGTCTTTCGTTTTTATAAATTCAATAAAATATATGCTTGTAAAAAGTTGATTTATTTTAGTGACACATTTCACATTGTATAAATTGATTACACACAGACTCGTATGTGTTTATGTTAATTATGCTGATTTTCGTCACAATATGGCATCCGAGCTATATAACAGATTCATATTTGAAAAAAAAAAAATTCAACAAAAATAAAGGCTTAATGAAATTAGTGTTTAATGTCTGATAAACGTTGTTTCATTAAAGGTGCTTTTAATCTAACAGAGAAGTGTCATCAAAACGCATTTTTAGTTTAGTGAATACCACTGTAGTCTTATTTCTTGTGAGAGAAATAGAATAAAATAGAAATAAAAGCCATAGTATGATTTCAAGAGTTTTATTTTGAAGCGCATGTGATATGTCTTTGGGATTTAAAACCTAATTTGAAATAATACAATGCATTTAACACTTGGTTTAGAGTTGCTTACGTTAAGGAAGCACGGACTGCGTCAAAACTGTCTTCATATCATAAAGTGTCATATTTATCTGGGTTTTTTTATGGTACTCTATTGATCCACCATAAGATAGAGGTCAGATCCGTTTGGTGGATCAGGTAGGGTGATATCATGTCCCTTAGACAGTTTCCTATTAGTCCACATAGGAGATTTCTGAAGTTGTCTTTTGATTATGAGCAGAGCCAAAGCTGTATCCTGTGCCGTGGGCACGTCTGTGTGAGGTGGCCCATAAAACACAGACGCCTGCTGTTAACACCATTTAAATCTCCCTAAAGTAGTAAATTAATTTGGCATCACAGTCCTCACTAACTATGATTATCTTTGATGCTTCTTGGGTTTTTTTTTCTTCAAGCCTTCTGTGAACAACCAGCTTCTTTGACCATGACTTTTAGTGGTTTACCCCAACCCTGTGGCACCACTGGCTTGGAGCAATTCTTCACTTTGAGTTATATTTATTTGTGGCAATTTTTTTTTATTCCTTTTTAATAAACATAACCACAAAGTAGAAGCCCATCACTGCTTCCTCCAAAGCCCAGAGGTGAAACAGTCTTGTGTTCTGGAGCTGGTTTCAAAATGATCCATTTTAAAGTCCATTCATTTTATGGTTTCCAAAATTTGCATCAACATTATTAACTTTCTATTTGCTGCAGAACTGTCACCAATCATAGTTTCACTGTCTTGCTAATGCTCCTTTCTATGGATAATAAACTATTTGCAGCTAGCAGCCTATACTGCTGTGTTTTCAGTTTTGACTGGCTACAAAGAGATGTATCTGAATCCACATCTCAGCTTAAATCATTTTTATTTATGTCATCTTAATATGCTTAAATAGGCATGAAAAGACATAATCTAAATAGTGTAAGTTATGGCTTACAGCTGTAGAGGTGAAAAATGAACTATCTAAAGATATCTATTGTACTTTATATATGCTCACCCTTTTACTGTCTTTGGTATGGCTAAATTTGGACTATATAGCGGAGGTAAGCTGATGGACACACTTGCATATTTTCATAAATGATAACAGCGATAGGTCTTTGGTAAATCCTGTCTCCTAGTGCTAATCAGCTCATCTGTGCAAACTGCAATGAGACGCCCGCCAGGACTGATCTTTCCCTCCATCCATGACCCGTACAGGTCTAGGGGCAGAGAGACAGCAGCTAATATCTCTGTTGATCCCACACATCCTGCTCATAGATTTGGCACTTAGAGATTTGGCTTCAAATGTAAAGTGCATTATAAATAAAATTTATTATTATTATTATTATAGGCTGTTTAGGCTTTTACCTTTATGACCACTCCACAGGACGCTAACTTAATTTTAAAGAATGCCTCCACAGAAACAGCTTGTTCCCCCAAGTTTTCTCTGATTAAAACATGAATACTTCACAGCCAGCATGGCCAGCTACTCTGTTTTAGACAAATGGGGGTTACACAGTGTGACACAGTGTTTTTTTTTTTGTTTTTTTTGTTTGGCCTCTTGATTAAATTTGTGTTTTTGTGAAGAAATTTTGCAAGTAAAAGTGATACTGCTTGACGCACGGAAAATGAGGAGCACGGAGGGGCATGGAAGCCCAAAATGAGGTGATTTCACAGTACAGACCTTGCAGAAGTGTCAAGCATACACCATGCTTAAGACTAACATGTTTGGGATTTATTGTGATCTTACAAAACATTGTAATAAGTTTATCAGTATTGGTCATAATCAGAATCTGTATGTCAGGATTTTTAAAGATTGATTTTTGGCCAGAAAACTGCAATCGGCGCATCCTAACTGTGATCTACAGTGGCCAGCAGTTGCAAACGTGCAATAAAAAACTAAACAAGCTGCAAAATCATGTGTGATGCAAACTCCAAAACATGCAAACACAAAAACTCCTTGCAGGATTTTCCTTGTGGTTGCAGTGTTTTTTTTGTTTGCACTTGTCTTGGTGATTGTAGGTTTTTGTTTCTATTTTTTGTGATTGCTGCAGTTTTTGTTTGCAGTGGTTTTCTTCTGCATTCGATTTTTTGTATTTACATGTTTACATGAAGTTTACATCACAAATGTTTTTGCAGCTTACGTCATTTACGTTTGCACCTGTCGGCCATCGTAGTAGTAATCTTATATCAAGACGAAAGCGGAATACCTTTTGTAAATGACTGCTGCAATAAAACAGTACAAGTAAAAAATAAATAAAAAACATCCAAGAGAACAATAAATAACCGTTTCTTTGCCAACAGATATAATTAAAAGAAATGCTTAGCATTATATCTTCAGTATGGGGGCCATAACAGGGGACAGGATCAGTTCTACAGGGGCAAGGCCCTCTGCCGGCCGATGTCTAGAACCGCCCATAGCTACCAGTGTAAAAGGGTTTAAAAGCAAAATCGTGAAAATCACAGATAATTTTCTTTTTAAAAAATCCATAATTGTGTATATTGATTTCAATCATGGTAAAATAAAGTTGGTTTGTACCTGTAAACTAAAAAAGAAAGTAAAAGTAAAATATGCTTGTTTAAAATCTTTCTTTATGATCGAAGTATTGATCCTTCCTTTGGCTTGTATTCTCTGACGCAGCCGTGGGCCGTTAACCAATAAATTAAAGCCACTCTCCCTTTCAGCGTGTTTTCGGAGAGAGAGGTTGAAAAGGTGGGTGTCGCGCTGCATCCTGGGTACACATAGCTCCGCTGTGATGCAGTGAGCCTGTTGTGTTGACTGGAGACCAGCGGAAAGTACACGGCGGGGAAGGGGTCTGCCGCTGATGGGTGGGCTTTCAGTGAGTTTCTACAATGCGCCTTTCAGCGAGTTGAACGCTTCTCATAGAACCATGAACCAAGTTCGCAGGTCGCCTCGGAGCGAAGCGAGACACATTTGAGCCCCGACGGAGAGCGAGAGAGAGCGAACATGAAGCTCTCTGTGGTCGGCTTGACTGGGAAATGGTAGCGTGCTGCAGGGACCACCGCACTGGGAAGGATCATGGTCGAGAGGAGCAGCAAATTCTTGTTGATCGTCGTCGGATCTGTGTGTTTTATGCTGATTCTCTATCAGTACGTGGCCCCCGGGGTGATCAATTTCGGCTCCCCGCACGGTTACTTCGCGGAGGACGACGAGGGGGACATCTTCCCCACTCCGGACCCCCACTACGTTAAGAAATACTACTTCCCCGTCAGGGACCTGGAGAGGACCATCGATTTCCAGATCAAGGGGGAGGACGTGATTGTGTTCTTGCACATCCAGAAGACAGGAGGGACTACCTTTGGTCGGCATCTGGTCCAGAATGTCCGTCTGGAGGTTCCCTGCGACTGCAGACCGGGTCAGAAGAAGTGTACCTGCTACCGACCGAACCGCAAGGAAACCTGGCTCTTCTCGCGGTTCTCCACCGGCTGGAGCTGCGGCTTGCACGCCGACTGGACCGAGCTCACCAACTGTGTGCCGGGAGTCCTCAACAAGAAGGAGAACAAGCAGAAGAACCAGAGGTAAACCCGGGACGTGTTTGTTTTCCTAACTAAGTCACATGTAAATAAACCCAGCAGCTCGATCCGTCTGGTACCGATAACCCAAATGGGTCCAGTATGGTTCTACACCCAGAAAACTTGTTAAGACGACTGAATAATAACATCTATACTAACTATTAAAGAACGCAGTTTATAGTTGACGGTGTGTTGGTTAGAAAATGATCTCTTTTTTTTTCTTTAAGTTACATTTATTTATTCAGAAGTAATTTTGATACCAGTAATATAATATATATTAATCCCTATAACTTTTTTCAAATTAATTTTTCTTCAAAGATGTTTAGATCAGGCTTTTCCGGACCAGCATCGCTTGTGCTGAGAAAAAAAAACACAGGGAAGAATAAACGAGGGCTGCAGGTTGTTTGATAGAGGCAGTGGTTTTAAATCGAGTGAAAAA
>JAUZNJ010037276.1:0-11518 GCA_034780135.1 Jordanella pulchra | reverse complement strand
ATAGATAGATATAGATATATAGATATAGATATAGATATAGATATATATATATATATATAGATATATATACATATATATATATTTTTTTTTTTCTAGAAATATATTTACTGGGAAAATGCTTATTATTATCATTATTAACTTATTTTAGTAGCTGTACCTGCACAAATTCTCAGATTATAATTCACAGATGTTCATATCTTCACAGCAGAACCAATGATGGTGGTTTAACTTAAGTTTAAATCAGGTTTTGTTTTAGAGCTTCAATATTATCTTTGTGTCTACTATATACTTTAACTCCAGATGTGTTCATTTTAATCTATATTGTGTTTGCATTATCTTAACTCACTTTTCTCCTGATCAAATTTCTGTTGATCCACAATTTGCTTGTTTTGTTTCTGTCATAAATTGGAAATCATTTAGTTTCTTAATTCTGGCTTACAGTATGTTATGATTCCAAAATGGGAAAATTTAAACTAATCAACCTGTATCAGTTTCTCTGCTGGAATTTTCAATTCCAAAGCCAAATATACAAAAGAAAAATAAGAAAACTATGCTGTGGAGAGGAGAAACAGGGTCAGAGGTCAATCTTCTCCCTGCTAAGCAGAAATCCCCCTCAGTTTCACAGTACTTGCTTCAATCCGTAACGGTACAAGACAAGAGAGAAAGAGAGACATGTGGTCATGTAATTCTTGCCTGGTAAGGACAGTTATACTAGAAATTTGCTATATTCTGGCGACTTAGAGGTACTTGTGGGGAACAACAACTGGTCCCCCAATGAGTTCTCTTTTTTGATGTGAGGGTTAGGTTAGGGTTAGTGATAAAGGTGTGAATTGAGTTCAGGTTCAAGTATATGTTGGTAATGGTTACCCTGAAAGCAACATGAATAGCATCTTTTTTGTAATATCTAATTTTTTTTCCAGATCTGTTTGCTCTGTTTTAAAATAATATTCAAATTTCTTCTTAACAAGCAAAAACGCTAAAACAAGAAAACTGACAAAGAAAATGTAAACAAATAACTTTTTTTTAATCTTGCATCGCTTTTATTTTTGTTACGGTAACTTTCTATGCACTGAATTAGCTTCTACAATAATTGGTATTATTTTACAATTTTAGATTGTTATTGTAAAGTTGTGTTTGTTGCCTAAGTAGGAACATTTGATTCGTATTGTTGTTCTTGGGGGAAGGTTTTGTACGGTGCAACAACCTGGACTTCAAACAGGTTAAATGTTTTGGTTTAGCATACTAGCTCTACTTACAAAATAATAAGGTTATTGAAAGAGCTTAGAAGCGATGCAAGTGTGCGCAATACAGCACTTTCTGTAATAGCAACAGTGACTCATTTTTTTGACGCTCAACACTGTAGTTGATAAGGATGATTTTTTACGGTAAAGCAGCTAACCATAGCTGGTCGGCTAACGGGTATTCGGTAACAAACATGACGATGATTGTGACGCCAAAAATGATGAGGAGGAGCGGTGTATAGAAAACACCGACTAGACATTGGATCGTGCCGATTTCCTGCTTGTCAATCATTATTCTCCAGGGTCCTCCTGTCTTTGTGTCTGGTTAGCCACTAAACGCGCCAGTTAAAGAAAAAAAAACATCCGGCTGTTTTTATCTTTGGAGGTTGGTATGTTGTACAGTTCAATTAGATAACATTCGATACACTGGCAATCATTGGATATACAGATTTTACTGTTTCAGATTTACATGATCTGAGTTATTATAACAAAAATAGCTACAATATTTGCGTTCTGCTCAGTGATAAGTTTCCAAATGTGTTATATTGTTAAGCAGCGAGTTGCTCCTCCGTGACTTTCTTCCAATGGGGGAGGAAAAGCCGGACACGCTGGACTTTGTAAAGGATTTCCAGGAGTATCTCAGCCAGCAGACTCAACATGTCAACATGATATCAGGCTCTGTTAGCGGCGTTAAGGAGGTGGACGAGCTGCCAGCAGGTAACATGTTTCTCATGTGTGTTTATTGTGTTTTGTAATTGATGGATGTTATAAGAGTTATAAGAGGATTATTGTATGTGGCGTTGCTTCATACATGTTATAATTGTCTTCTTGACAACTTGGGCCGTTGTCAAAGCAAATTACGTATTTTTTACATGTTGCTATTTCTCCGTGATGTGTCCTGGATTCTGTTTCAGTAGTTATAATGAAGTTACTTACATTGTCTTGAAAAGTATTTCTTGCTTTCACTTTTTCAAATCTTGCCATTTTACTTGGATTTGTTGTGGAAGACCCTCACATCTTCGTTCATAGTTGTGAATTAAAAGAAAAATTATACCTCTTTTAGGGGCTGTACGGTGGCGCAAGTAGAGCTGTTTCCTTGCAGCAAGAAGGTCCTGGGTTCAATTCCCGGTCCGGGGTCTTTCTGGAGTTTGCATGTTCTCCGTGGGTTCTCTCCGGGTTCCCCCGCTTCCTCCCACAGTCCAAAAACATGACTGTTAGGTCAATTGGTCTCCCTAAATTCTCCCTAGATGTGAGTGTGTGTGTGTGCATGGTTGTTTGTCCTGTGTGTCTCTATGTGGCCCTGCGACAGACGGCGATCTGTCCAGTGTGCACCCCGCCTCTCGCCTGAAACGCAGCTGGAGATAGGCACCAGCAACACTCCCGACCCCATTAGGGACCAGGATACCTCTTTTAAAACATTCAAACCTTTCAGTTTGTAAATGGCCTCCTTTATCTACCTCCCATAAAACTGATTACTTGCAGATTTTAAACAGTCCATCTGTGAATAGTTCAAGACCATTGGTGAACAAGAAATACAATAAAGCGAAAAAAACAAACAAACTCAAATATAACTAGAAATGTCACAATACAGCTTTTTCATTTCCAATGTCATACGAAAATTGCAGCTTTGATAATTAGCCAATAGCAATATTAATCCGATACAACATGAGCACGAATCATACATACTTTTATTAATTATCCTGTACTGTAGAATTAAAAAAGCTTGATTAAGTGATACTACTAATATAGAGGACAATAGTCTATGACAAAGACTGCCAAATGTAATATTAACCAATGAGTTACAGGAACTTTAAACAGAAGCAGAGGACTTGTATCAGCATGAAAACATTGGAGATTTTAGATGCAGTGCAGGTAAAATGCGATATTATTTTTTGGGGCCAACATTAGACCGATGTTATCAGTTTAGGACATCCCTAAATATAAAAGATGTAGAAAGGTTGAAAACATTATTAACTTGTTAAAGGCATACTCCTAACTTTTGGCATCTTAGAGAGCGATGCTCAAGCCTTCATTTGAAAATGGAAAAGATATGGCACAACTGTAAATATAGTGGACAATGGATTAATCAAGGAATCTGCAAACAGGCCAATTATGACTTTACATGAGTAGCTAAGACACAAAACTCTGTACGATTGCTGGTTAAAGGGACAACTTTTAGTTATGCATCTAATAAATCTCGTTTAAGGAAGATATCCCTGTTGAAAAAAAACATAATAAGTCCCTTTTGCAGAAGGCCGGTAACTGTCTTTCAGTTGTGTCACAGTTAGGGGATGTTTACCATGTTGGTTATCACAAATAGTAGTGATGGGTTGATGAGGAATCATGCAGCGTTTTGACACATTGCCAAACTGTATTGATACTGCATGGGTACTGTGTCACTCAATACTGCCGCCTACTGGACCTTTGTAAGCCTTACAGGCAGCCTGTTTGTCAGACTTGACTGAGACCGATTCAATGACTTACTTAATATAAATCAAGTTATTAATTGTATTTCATATTTTATTATGTCATATCTTCATTTAAATTAGAATTATAATTGATATTTTTAGATGCAGTCAGTAAATGTAACCTATATCATAAAGTAAAATATGGAAGTGAACATGTGAATGAGGTTGCTTGTCTACTAGAATTTATAAAGAAATGATATTTTAAACAATAAGTACAGTAAATACGGTAAACTAAAACCAAATTTGAATTTAATTTAAAGTCAGATAACTCTGGTGATAACTTAGAGAAACAGGATGACACAAGGAGAAAATGAAAACAAATATAAGATCAATATGGTCCCACACGGCTGAAACCTTTCTTTTGCCATGAAGTTGACCTTTCGTGAAATGATACGTGCACTGACACTAGGTTTTGCTTTATGAGCTCGATGCATGCTCCGATGCGTTGGTGTTGCTGGACCCATCGCTGGTAACTTCCATGCATGACGCATAACACTGCACATCATCCATAAGAAACTTCATTCTTGTGCTGAAAGATGTCTTGAAATCTGCCTCTTAAAAATTAGTGTCGAGAAAAAAATCTTAGTGGTTGGCATTGTCTTTTTATTTTTTAAATGATTACTTGTTCAAATCTATGGAAGTTGATCAGAAACCACCCTTTCTGATTAATCAATGCCAATTTTATACCCTTTTAAATCAACTGGTTAACCTACTTTTCAAATATAAGAAAAGCAGCAGTTGTATCCATGGATACAAAACATTCAATAAATATACAATTATTATTATTATTATTTTTCTTTTTGCTTCATTTGGGTTTTGTGCAACAATTTGTCCTCAGATTGCAGCCAGAATGGGCTGGATCATCCTTCAGTGGACATGTCGCTGGAAGACAGTTCAGGGATCTTGGTTGATGGTTTCGAGAGGACCTATGATGGGAAGCTGAAGTGCCGCTACTGCAACTACGCCACACGAGGGACAGCTCGACTCATTGAACACATCCGCATTCACACGGGTGCATTTTTAGGGTTGAGCCAAACAAATTTCAATGTTTCGCAAGCAGTCATTTTATTTATTTGACTCCTAAATATTTCCATTGTGTTTCTTTCAACTGTTTATTTTACTTTGTATAATTGTATGACGTCCATTTTCCTACAACAGGAGAGAAGCCTCATCGCTGCCACCTGTGCCCATTTGCCTCGGCCTATGAGCGCCACCTGGAAGCTCACATGCGCTCACACACAGGTGAGAAGCCGTACAAATGTGAGCTCTGCTCGTTCCGCTGCAGTGACCGCAGCAACCTGTCTCATCATCGACGCAGACGTCACAAACTTCTGCCGATGAAAGGTGCTCGGTCACTTTCTCATAAGAAGATGCTGAGTGTTCTGCAGAAGAAGGCCAGCTCTCTCGGCTACGGTCGACGTCTCCTCATCAACTTCAGCCCCCCTTCAATGGTGGTTCATAAAGCGGACGGTGTGAATGACTTCTCCCATGAACTTCCCCACTTGCGTCAAGAAACCTTCGAGAACCAGAGTCAAGCGGTCGGGGACGGGCTCTCCACTAATCCAAATCACAATCACCACGAGATGGTTATTGATAACCCCCTGAACCAACTGTCCACCCTGGCAGGCCAGTTAGCCAGCCTTCCCTCAGAGTCCCAGGCCCAGACTCAGGCTCCTATGTCTCCAGGAGCAGAGTCCATAGTGGATGAAAAACCCTTCCTCATCCAGCAGCCGCACCCCGCCACCGCTCCTGTTGCCATCACAGCCAGCATTGCCCACGCTGCTTCTTCTTCCCCTATCACCCCAGAGCCCAGGGCCCCTCCACACAGTAACTGCAGTCCTGCAGGTGGGCCGTGCAGCGAGCACAGCGGGCGTACCAGCACTCCAAGCATATCCAACAGCCAACCCAGTACCCCGGCCCCAGGCCAGTCCGCCCCATTGCAGGACCCTCACGTGCTGCATCACTGCCAACACTGTGACATCTACTTCCCTGACAACATCCTATACACCATCCACATGGGTTGCCACGGCTACGAGAACCCGTTCCAGTGCAATATCTGTGGACACAAGTGCAAGAGCAAGTATGACTTTGCATGTCACTTCGCCCGCGGGCAGCACAAGTGATCAGTACACCGGAAAAGGTTTTAGCACACAGCTTGTTTTTACTTAATAGAAGTTTTATTTATTTGTTCTTTAACTTGGCCTTTATGTAGCATAGTCTTTAAAAGTTGAACTTGCACAGTGCAATGTTAAATATCAAAGTTATTTTTCCTTTTATATTAATCGAAGTGCCCGTTCTAGTTTATTACAGCTGGGTGATCAGTGTTTCTGACGTCTCGAGAATCTATTTGCGGTGTGGATGTCACATGTACTCCAGATCCATGTCCCTTGATAACTGTTCATTTAGAAATACACAAAATTTACAGACAAATTTACGCATATGAATGAATTTCAGCGAGTAGCTATTGAATTAAATTCCTACTCGGTTTCCTATGTTGGATTTGAAGCACAACTATTTATGATTAACTTAAACTCTAAAATAGAAAATGGCATTATGATGAAGTAACATATGTTTGCTGGAGCAAATTTATGTTTTTAAAATTGGTGATAGTATTTTTTCTTTCTCTGTAGAACTACATTGTCTGTCAGAGGCTTATATGCACTGAGCTTTGTTATGAATTACACCATTTGTGAACCTGATTTGTTTCTGGTTTAGATTCTGCTTTAAGAAATACCAACAAATTGCCTACGTTGAGGTCTACCTTTGGAAGCTTTTCCAGAAGAGGTTTTGGCCTCCTTTATAAATTCCAAAACCAGATTCAATGGATATTTTGTACTGTTTGAACACTCAGTTGTGTCTAAGTTTGAATTTTCTGAGCCGAAAGCCAATGGTTAAAACCTGCAGTGAACATGAAGTTGAAAAAAAGTTAAAATAAAGAAAGCTTAATATGACCATAGAGATAAAGGGCTTAGAAGAAAAACAACAATTTCAGCATAAAAAAATGTATTTAACTTTTAATAACATTTGAAGACTGTTGTGTAGAAAACTTATTCTCATTTTAGCCTTGTGGTTAAAATGAGAAAATGGGCCTAGTTAGCCACAATGTTGGGAAGTTTGTCCAGGGCATCCAAGGTCGTACTTTTAAACACCATGGGCCTGTTCCACTGATGGTGGTACGGATGGTTTATGGAAAGCAGATTAATGAAGGAATTGTTATCAATAGTTGGACTCATCTGAGATATCTAAAGCAAATTATCAAGAGTTTTAATGAGATTTCTGCCCCAGTTTAGTGAATGTAAAACTCTGACTTGGCACTGAATGGAAAAAAAAAATGGTCCCATATTCTATATTTAAATCTGTGACATTATCAGAAAATAACAATTCTCGACACACCTGAAGCTACTTCTACTCTACTCAGATATTATAGTTGGCCTTATAGAAGCCTGGTTGAAATTATTTCTGTGATTGGTGCATTATTACCATTTCTTTGCAGTGCCTAACAGTGTCACCTTTTTTTGTGTCACAGTTTTAGATGACTGTTATTTTAGAATAATATTTCCTCTTCTTATTATAGCAGGTAGACGCAGAACCTTTCTGAATAGGGATTTGATTGTTACAGTTTGATTATTGTTGCTGTGATTGTATTTCCAACATTTTATTGGCCAAATTTCTGCTTCATAAATGCTGCTAATTAATATTAGAGCCAATGCCAGCTCCTCTGTAACAGAAAATGGCATTGACAGTGAAACTTGGCCAAAGGACCTTGGTCTGCCACCTCCTTCACAGTGTTTTAAGGTTCCTCCATCATGCTAATGTGGTTATCTTGTTTATTGTAAATCATCTGTTCAGAGTTGTATGATTTCCTGCCTACATCATATCATTTCCTCACTCATTTCTCGAATTTGTATGAAGTCATTTTGTAACCAGTGTCTGTGTTTTGTAAAATAAATCAGATGTGTCCCATGTGAACACTGTTTCAGGATTCCCATGTAGCACCGTGGATACCATTTTCTAGCCTTTTGTAGTTCTCAATGAAATTTTCCATTACAAAAGGATCACAGTGCTCTTATGTTGGATATTTATTGAGTATTCTGAATGGTTGGATAGATGTTCAGTTTTAAAGCTAAATTACTGCTGTAAGGCTGCTGTTTCAGCAAAACAGTCCTTTGTCTTTGGTACTGTTGTCTGTTGCTTATCAACACCTGTAGAGGGCGTAGTTGTTGTTCTTAGTCACCTCCTTGTTTATTGTCCTTTAGTCTAATGGAGACATTCTGTAAAAGCTGCCTTAAGCTCTCTGTGTTTTTTGGATTCATGAATGTTAAAACTTCTGGCTGTCATCATCTCCCTGAGCTGAGATGGCAGAAGACTTTTATTGTGACATGGATTAATAATTTATCAGTAAAGTGTTTTCTAATTGACTTTTACTACGCCTCAAACTTTGCCTCCTTTTTTCTTTTCTTTAAAGGTATGGGGATGCAAGTGTTTTCTAACAAAGAATGGAAGACAGCACATCTGGGAAAATTTACTGTAGTGTTGGAAGTGGGGGGCTAAACTGTTGTCAGATATCAAAGTCGGTAGATCAGTTCGTGACCATGATGCTAATAACTGGACACAATTTGATTCAACATGTACCATTGGTGACAGTTATTTCTAGTCTTTTCTGGGGATACCATAATTTCTGTCAAAATCAAAATATTTTGATTGAAGCATGGTTTAAAAGCAATGTCTGAATTTTATTTGTTCATTTGTATAGATTTCTTAAATTTATTTTTACTTTTGTCAGATTCAAGTTCTTTTCTGACCACTTTTGAGTTTTGTGGGGTACTAACCATAATATCCACATGTATAGGAACAGGAGCCTTAGGTAACCTTGGAAAGGTTACTGTTGCAAATCAAAGACTGAAAAAAGGAAGCTTATGTGATGGTATTTTTTTTTTTCTTTTTTAGAAATATATTAAGTTTAGTCAGGTGTAACAAAGTGAGGAATACAGACACAAACATACCTGATAATAGAAGCTGCTGGATGTGTAGAAAGTCATGCTTGTATTGAATCTTCCTGAACCAATGATGCTGCTGTTACCCCCATGTTTCACAACAAAGTAAATCTTGGAGACCGAATCTGGCTCCATCAGACAGGAGACATTCCTTTTAAGGTAAGACGTGTGATCTCTCCATGGGTGGAGGAAGGAAGCACGGAGGAAGTTGGTGTACACAACTCGGCCACTGTCAAACTTGATTAGGAAGGAATTTAGGATTCAAGAATGTACATCTTAAAAGTTACACAATTTCAAAGTATAATAGTTGGACATGTCCACATTATTCATGTTTTCAACAATTGTTTAACTGTAATGTTTCCACAAGTGTTGAGGGGAAAATTAAAACCCACGTTATAACTGGAAATCTCTGGCCTGCAGTATGGATCATTAAGGTACAAATTGTGGCCGCTGTATCCTAGAGGGTTTAGGTAAGCTCTATTTATAACAATGTTCATGTCTGAGGAGCAGTGAACACCTTCTGAAAGAGGATACGGTTCATTAATTTGGCAAAACAGTTTAATAAACAATATTTTTAGCCCCTGAAACATTAAAGTGCTTTAGGTAAGTAGTCTTGCCTCTTAGGGTTTTCCATAGTTGGCCACATCAGAATCACAAACTTCTACGTATTGGAATTAGTTGTGATAGACTAGAGGTGTCCAAAAATTTTTAATTCTCAGGCCAAAACTGTCAAGTCTAATGAAGTTATGGTCCAAAATATAGATTTTAAATTTATTTTATGTTTTTTTTGTATAATTTTCCAAGTTTAAACTGCTCAAAAATAGAACAAACGAATGGTATTTTAAACTAGTGGTATTAAAAAAAATTCTGTAAAAAAGGGGTATTTAAAGGACTGCAGTTTTGAAAATAACAATGCCTGCATGTTTGTCTTGTATAAAAATGACAAAATAAGGTTTCAAGAATCTAATTTTCATCCAAGAAAATTATCATTGACAGAAAACAATCTTCTCTAAAATGTTTTAAAACTAAAGGCAACTTAGAAATGGGCATATAATAAGCAAACAAAGAATGATCTACATGCTTTTCCTTCATTCTTATATAAAAACAAACACTCCAGAGACAACTATTGCATCTTTACTGTAAACACCATGGTACATTTGTTCAGTCATCCCTGTATAATAAATCAGAATTAAAAGTTTGATTTAAAAAGAAAAAACGTACAGCTGACGTTAGCAAATCATATGACATCCAAGACTCCTCCTTCGTTTTTCTCCATATTACCTTTAAACACCAATAAACAAATGGTAATCTCATGCTCAATGCTGAGTACAGAGAGCTGGTGAAGAGCTTTGTGGCATGGTGTGGAAACAGTCATCTGATCCTTAATGTCAACAGAACAAGGGAGATGGGTGTGGATTTCAGAATAAACAGGAGCAAGTTGAATCCTGTTAACATCATGGGAGAAGATATGGACGTGGTGGAGGAGTATAAATACCTTGGTGTTGACCTGGACAACAAACTAGACTGGAGACACAACTGTGAAGCTGTCTACAAGAATCGACAGAGCAGACTGTACTTCCTAAGGAAGCTTAGGTCCTTCAGTGTTAGCAAGAAGATGCTGCATATTTTCTATAAGTCTGTTGTGAAAATTATGATCTCCCTCTATCATCTGCCGAGGTAACAGCATCAGAGCAAATGACTTAAAAAAAGCTCAAGAAGCTAATAAAGACTGGCTCTGTTCTAGGAACTCCTCGGGAACCCCTGAATATTATTTCACAAAGGAGGATTATTTATAAGCTGTACGGTTGCACAGTGGTTAGCGCTGTTGCCTTGCGGCAAGAAGAGTTTGCATGTTCTCCCTTTGCATGCGTGGGTTCTCTCTGGTAAGTAAAGAAGATCATGAACAACTGAACATTCTCTTCAGAAGATTTAAAAACTGTAACAGAGCTTCTTCAGTAAGATGCTTCTCCAGATCCGGTGCAAGACAGAAGATACTTCCTGGCTACACTTACAACAACTGGTGAAGAGAAAACAAAACATGAGTTACTACAAATGTTAATTTCCCCTTGGGAAAAATGAATTATTTTTTTAGAATTAAATTGATTTACAAGGAAAAAGCAACTAAAACCATTCTGACCTTCAGATAATGTGGTAAAAAAAACTGCTATCAAGCATTTGCAAAAACCTTTAAGGATTTATAAGCATGACCAGTCTGTTTAATGCCATGTCAGAGTATCTCATTCCATTAAAGTGAGAACTTTGATTTATAAAAACCCTTTGGCACTGGTGAAAAAGTCTTTATCAAATTTTTAGATGGTAAATTACTTTAGCATGGTGCATATTAAAGTAATAAAAGATAATCTATATAAATTACAAATGTTTGAAATATAGTTATCAACTGATCATATAGTAATTGTAGACCTTAAGACAAACTACAGCACAGGTTTGGAACATTAAGCTGCAACGGTGCAGGATGAGAGTTTGTTAGACTTGAGACATTCCTTGAATTAAAAAAAAATATTCTGGTTGGAAGCGAAAAATAGTAGCAAAAAAGTCTCTGATCTGTCAAAACAAAAAATTAGAAATAACACGGTTCACTTGTTTCTTGTAAATTATCTGTTCAGACTTGTGTGATTTTCTTTCTATATGATGTTTTGTTTTGACTTTGAACAGTATGAAGTCATTTTGTAACCCGTGTCTCTGTGTTTTGTAAAATAAATCAGATGATCTACGGTATGTCAGGCATGTCCAAAGTCGGTCCTGGAGGGCCGCAGTCCTGCAGGTTTTAGAGGTTTCTCTGCTTCAGCACAGCTGA
>JAUZNJ010037275.1:0-11518 GCA_034780135.1 Jordanella pulchra | reverse complement strand
CTGCTCCCATCAAATTCAATATATTGCTTATATCCCTGCTGTTATTGGAACTATTTTTTTTTTTCAATTTTCCATCTGCTATGCCGCTAAACCGGTCCATGGATTCAAGAATTAATTGTGGCAGCCTGCGTGGAGCACAAAGACGTGCTTTGGAAAAGAGGGGGAGAGATGTGACAGTGTGGGCTCGTGTCACTATACCTCCAACTGATCATGCACCTTGGCTACTTGGCCAAGGGGATATGCCTTTGGCTGGCGTGTGTGACTTTCACCCAGGAGTCTTGGGATCAAATCCCACCCGGGCCCTCTGTAGTGTGCACCTTGCCACAAGTACAAAGATGGAAAGCTCATAAAGTTAAAAGGTGGTCTAAAATGCTTTAACCTTTTAGACTTAATTTGGAAAGGAATCAACATATTTTGGATTGCTGGTACGTCTTGGGAAATACATAAACACACTAATCTAAAATCAGGAATGAAGTTGGAAGTTTTTAAAATACGTAAAAATAGATCAATGAAAGTGCAAATGTGAAGTTGATGCTCAGTATTATAGAATATAGGATCTAGAACTCTAATATGAACAATGAAAATATTCAATTTGACTGATAATTTTGTTTGCTTTCTGTGTTTTTATTTTTTTATTTACCGAACTGTGCCTCCAGGTGGTTTTCCTGACTGCGCTTTGGAGACTATTCCAACAGGGGGCGCAGCGGAACAGGAAGTGAAATGGTTTTCTTCGGTGGTTTTTTTTTCCGAACAAAACGCACTTACAGCAGTAGGACTCAACACTTTGTGATTCAGCGTTTATAATGGCTCAACAAAGCAGGTAAGACATAATTAATGTATCTGTGACCTACTGTGTTAAAGTAACGTTTTATACTTTGGCGACGTGTGTTCATGTTGCCTTCAGGTTCGCAAGTTCACACGTAGCCACAACAGTCTGTCAAAAGGGCATTTATTTAATTTCTTTCTACATTTAAACTATTCTTTAAGTTTTATGTAGCAAAAGCTGTCCTTTTAATAATTTTAATACAGTTATGGCCGCCGTCGAGATTTGAACCTTAGCATTGAAAGTTAATTTTCAACTAACTGTTTTTTTTTTAGTGCCAATGGAAATGCTTTTTCTGACAGCAGCGTTCACGTGGATGTTAAGGTGATGTGACATTTATCTTCTGTCTTCCATCTTGTACAGTTTTTTTTTGTGTCGGAAAAGCTCAGACAGGTGACGTCTTTCACGGCGTTTTTCCTGGTGCCACGTGATTTTTATTTTTTTTTTTTGTTTTCGCAGACTGTTTAAAGTAATTTTCTATAATCTCCTGTTCTACTGAATAAAAACTTGAAACTGCAATGAAGAACCCCAAACATCAGTAATAACACTTTGCTCTAAGCAGGCCAATAAGCTGTGGCAAGAATCATGGGACTCAAACTATTAACCAAAATAAATCAAAATAGGGTTTAAAATAAAACAATCATAAAATACTTCAGATAGAAGTTATTTTGCATTTGATACAAAAAAAGTTAATCACAAATTGAAAGCATCAATGAAATGCATATTGTGGGAGCAATCCTTGTACCACAGAATCTCCTGGAAAAAAAAGATTTATAAAGGGAAAACTTGTGAAAGGAACAACAGTTTTTAGAGCAATAATCAATTACCTGCTATCAACCCTCGGAGACACAGAACAGAAACGGCTGGTTCTGTCTGTAGTTTTCTCATAAAATATCTGTTTTGCAAAGGCTAGAACTGTTAACCCATAGCGATTCACCCTGATGTGCTTTTGTTAAAGAAAGAAAAAACACCCTGGAAGCATCAGATGAGTCAGCCATTTCTTAGTAGAATTAAATGTAATGATAAACTTTTACATGTGAGATGGCATGAAAAGATCTTCCAAAGGAAACATTTAGTTAGTTACAAAACTAAATGTTTATTTTAGATGTTTCCATGCAGCTTTTAACACGTTAATGATTCAAGCTTTGTCCTTTCTAGAGGATCTAATAAATGCTGAGTCATTATTAACATGCAGATGTGCTTTATGGTTTGGGACGGTTGGTCATAAAAAAGGTGTTTGGACCATTTTATGATTTAATGAATGATTGCTGCAAGTAATCCTGTATTATTTGTTTTTGAAGCAGTCAAGAGGTGAAAGTCCCAGGATTTCATCCACTAATGAACTGTCAACAATCATAAAGGGATAGAACCACTTTACCTGGTGGTTTTGACACCTTAAATCATACCGGGTCTGGTCTCCACAGCGCTTTTAACCCAAAACACTAAAGATAACTTTAATTAAAAAGGCTAAACAAAATGACCATTACACTTGGATGTTTCTCACACCTTTTTAATGTGCTGCAGGTGACTGATAAAAAGCAATCCACTGAATTTAGGGTCCGTCTTTAACACAGTATCCAAGCTTTCTAGGGGCATGTCTGCAAACACTTGTAATTAACAGTTTTTTTTTGTTTTGTTTTTTTTAAACTAAGCTCCTAATCAATAAATTACAGATTTGGTCTCACAACAAACTGCTTTACAGCAGCTGTTGTCATAGCAAAGGTTGTTAACGTAATCAGACGTCCAGTACCATCAGGAATGACTTTCTGCAGCTTTTCTCTGATCCTTCAGGATTATTATGGAAAGCGGCTTCAGAAGACTGCGGACCTGAAGACAGGTGCCTGTGTAGCTCCGGCCCAGCCTCTCCCAGCGTTTATTCGTGAAGCCCTGAAGAAGGTTCACCCTGAAGTAACTGCCAGGTATTAAGAGGAGGGGGATGTTTTTTTTTCCCCTCTTTATGCTGAAAAAAGGTTTGAGCTTTATTTATTTACTTATTTATTTTCTGCATAAGGTACTATGGCTGTGGTCTGGTGGTGCCAGAGTGTTTGGAAGGCTGCAAGATTCTGGACTTGGGTTCTGGAAGTGGAAGGGACTGCTACATGTTGAGTTTGCTAGTTGGGGAGAAAGGCCATGTCACTGGCATTGACATGACTGAGGCCCAGGTACAGCATTACAACACCTAATGAGCAAATCTGTTAACAAAAACAAACCCAAACTCTTCTTCATTCAGGTCTTCATCATAAGTGAAGCCACACAACAGCTCCCAACTAAACTAGATCATATGTTTGTACGTTTGTTTTACAGGTGAATGTGGGCAAATAGTCTAAAGCTGTTTAAAAGAAAATGGCTAAATTGATGTTTAAAATAAATATAAAGATAAGGAGCAGCTGGAGAGAATAAAAAATGAAGATCTAAAGAATATTGTTTGTTTTTCTGTTTGTCTGAAGGAAGAAACATAATTGCTTTCAACTCTACTGTAGTTAAAGAGGTTTGTTCACGGAGTTGTAATGCAAATAGAAATAATACAGTTTTTAAAGCATGGTAGAGAGAAGTGTAATATGTAAATTGGAAATGCTAACAAAATGTTTGAATCCAAATGAATATTAAGTAGAAATGCTCAGATTAAAAGTTTGACTTTCATCCTAAAAAAAAAAAACAATATTTCTCTTCTGTTGAAGCTCGAATTGGCAAGAAAATATACGGATTATCACACGAAGGAGTTTGGCTATAAGAAGCCAAATGTGAGTTTTGTCCAGGGATACATTGAGGCCTTAGAGGAGGCGGGTCTGGAAAAGAATTCGTTTGATATCATCATGTAAGATAACGTCTTTTGATTCATTGGTTTTATTCTTGCTTATGCTTGCTGTTTTCAACATTGTGTTTTTCTTTCATCTTGTGTAGTTCAAACTGTGTGGTGAACCTCTCGCCAGATAAGAAACGGGTCCTGACAGAAGCTTACAGTGTACTCAAGGTAAACACCTTTATCCTTGGAGGACAAAAGTTTTTTGGAAGGTATAGAATTAGGCTTTAGATGCTGTAATGTTTTCTGCTAACCTCGCTTTTCTTGTTCCGTCAGGATGGCGGTGAGCTGTACTTCAGTGACATCTACTGCAGTGGAAGACTAACAGAGGAGATTAAAAGTCACAAAGTGCTCTGGGGTGGGTCACTGTTTTATTCTGCTGCCACAAAATCAAAGTCATCTGGTCTACACATAATAAGAAAGTTTTAGTAAAGAAAAACATTCTGGGTAAAAATCTGTCCGAGTTAAAACCACGTCAAACTTTTCAATTGGTTGGATTATGTGCTAAAAATATACTTCAGATGGAAGTTCACTTTTTTAAATCACCTGAAACGCTAACCTCTTCTCGATGCGTGACCCAGTTTTATTATATATTGTTTTTTTTGACTCTTAACAACCTAGGTGCAGAAGTTTTTTTCTTTTTTTTTTTTGAGCTTTTTACGGCACTAGTGGCTCGTTTTTATGACAGTACGCTGACAGGAAAGGGGTATGAGAGAGGGGGAGAGACATGGGGGAAAGGACCACAAGCCGGATTCGAACCTGGGTCGCCCGTGTCGAGGACTAATGCCTCCGTACATGGGTCGTGCGCACTAACCACTGCGCCACCTGCACACCCAAGGTGCAGAAGTAGTTCATTAAAGATTTTGACATGTTTTTTTTCCCCCTAACTTTTACAGAGAAACCCAGACTTTATTCAAACACCTGGCAGATTTAGATCAGTTTCTTTTGAAACAGAAGCAGTACAGTTTGTTAGGTCCTCAGAAGGGGTAGGTGCCCTGAGGAGACCTGGTATCTATGAAATGAATGCCACTGAGACGTTCACCCTTCATAGAGGTTGTTTTACCCTTGCAGGTGAATGTCTGGGTGGAGCCCTGTGGTGGAAGGATCTGCTGCAGCTGGCTGAGGAAGTGGGCTTCAGCCAGCCGCGACTGGTTACAGCCAGCATCCCTGCCATCGACGACAAAGAACTGCAGGACTTACTGGGTGTGATTTCATGTTTGTCTCTCGCTTGTTTGCGTTTTATCTTATTTTCCTAACTCCTGCTGTAATATAAAACACATTGAACCGAAAATGCCACACATTTATCCATTTTTGGTGCTGAGCAGGCCATGACATCACCAGCGCTTGGCCAATTTCAAAGAGGCGAGGCCTTGATAAGAGTTGCAGCACTATTGGAAAACTTTCCCTGAGTCTATACAAACACAATTAACCTTATTTATTGATTTGTAACCAATTGATTATTCATACATATGTCAATACAGGGGACTTCAAGTTTGTTTCTGCCACATACCGTCTCTTTAAAGTCCCTAAAGGAAACACCAACACCTGTAAGGTCATGTATAATGGTGGTATTACCGGAGCAGAGGATGTCTTCCAGTTTGACTGTCACTACACTTTTAAGGTCTGTCCATCTGTGGCACAATAAAGGACAGGAAATAGCTCAAAGTTTTCTGCTTAAATTATGATAAACGTCGTCATATTTAACAGAGCAATGAAGTGGTGGAGGTGGATGGGGAAGCAGCCAGCATCCTGACACACTCCCGCTTTGCAGAAGACTTCACTTTCCAGCCACCAGGGGGCTCCTGTGAGCCTTGTTGTACAAAACCTAAGGTCAGTGTCCTGCTCCATTCTTCAGATTTTTGAGTCTATGTTCTGTTCTGTTCTGATGTTCGTGTTGTTCTTGAATTCTTGACGCAGGCTGACGTGGTGGATCCTTTTGAGCTGGCCTCTCAGTTGACCAGCAAAGGGCCCAAACCAGCCACAGGGGGATGCTGCAGCACAAAATCTGGTGGTTGCTGCTAATGATCACAGGGGAAAGCCCAGAGAGATGCAGCAGCAAGCTGTGCAAGAATAATAACAGCTTAGAGCTATGTAATTGTTGTATTTTAAATCATTTTCCAGATGATATGTATGATTTGTGCTTATTTTTTGCACATTTCAACTTTCTTTTTGACTCATAATGATTAAGATGAGATACTGTGGATGAATAAGGTACAACTGGATCATAACAAGCATTTCTTTACTCTCTGAAAACCTTGGCGTATTAAAAGTTAGTTGTTCTAAATATGCCAAACAAAAATGCAAAACCTGTGTACATTTAAAACTGTTCTAATTGAAGCTTTACATTGATAAAAAATAAAAACAAAAAGGGAATCTTAGATTTCTGTGCTTCTTGTAGCTTTCCTAAAATGACTTCTTAAATTAAAAAAAGCTCAAATCAAGAAGATGACTTGCTATCTTTTACAAAACACTAATGAAAAGTTTTGTATGCACTTGATTCATTTCATTCAACAGGCTCAGTGCATCACATCCTGACCTACCTGCAGTGTAGAATGGTTAAACTTTCTTTAACCATTCAGGTTATGAGATTTACAAAATGATTCTTATGAACGTTTTCCTGTAATCTCTTTTGAAGAATAAATATCTTCTGCTTAATTTGTCTCCGTTCATTTTTTTTTTTTCCGTATTTATTTTCTCAAACTGCTAGTAGAATCTGGATGTTTTTTTTTTTTATCTAATGCAACAAATACGTTTAAAATAAATGCAAGTTTTATTGTTTGCTGGGCTTAAAAATGTCAATAAAAATCCCAGAATCTTTTACATGAAGTTAGAAATAACTTTAGAAGATGTGTAATCAGGCTTATGACAGCCCAGTTACAAAACAGTAATGGATTTTATTTTGATTTTATGTAACAGACCAGCAGAGTACAACTTGTTAAATGAAAGGGAAATTATATACAACACACTTTGTTTTTTTACTTTAAAAAATGTTTTCTATTGGTATTCTGTACAATGGATTGGTTGTTTTTGGTCAGCAGTGATCAGTCTTTTTCTTACTGTTCTTGATAAATTAGCTTTGACTTTAAGGCATTTAAAGCCTAAAGGTATTTAGATTTTTAGTCTCTCAGAGAAACATCCAGACCCACCAAGATATATAGTGGAAACATTACAAAGCCAGAGGCTACCAGGGTTTGTATGCATATATTTATTTGTGCATTGTGTCTCCATGATCGTAAACCAACTCAATAACAGGTGGATGGAGACGTGGCCAACATCGTGACCCTATCCAGCTCCACAAAGGACTTCAGCTTCCTGCCACCAGGTGGCTCTTGTGAGCCTTGTTTCATCAAACCTAAGCTCAGATTTATATTTAAATTCCTGCATGAGGAATTCTCCGATTTATTTGTTTGTTTTTAACCACTGGAGGTCAGTATGTGTCTGGGATCAATCTGAAGTGTGTGACACACCCAGAGGGCCCTGCTGTGCACACAGTCACAACCACACGTGTGCACCAGGACGCAAGCCGCACACACTCACATACGCACACATCCACAGGCAAAAAGGTCAAGCAGCTGTCCCGGAGTCATGCCGGGGAACCTTGAACAGGAAGGAATGTTCTCTTCTCAGCCAATGGAATGCCATCTTAACGGCTCCTATAGTCATTTAGCGCACATTCACTCACTTTTATTTTTTAAAACCATTCGATTAAGTCCTGAAGAAACCTCCATTGATAACAAATAAATGTCATATTCCTCCAGTTAGTGGTATTTTATTATATTGAAAAAACACCTGATGGATGTCCCTAAAGTGAACTCATGGGTGATGAACATAATTTGCTGTGTTTAAGTGGTGTTATTTTTTTATATATATAACCATAGTGTGACTTAACAACTTCATAATGTGTCTCAATGTGTAAGTTTTCCCTTTTCAAACAAAACTCCCCACAGTTATCATGACTAAGACATGTTTGCATGTCTTACATTTGAGGCGATGGATTTATCTGTATGTGTTCTACACTCCTGATGTGTTTATTGCTCTTGAATTATTGATACAGTCGGACATTGTGGACCTCTTAAAAGCCGCCTTTTAGTCAGGCAAGCAGGGCTTTAGACCAACCACAGGGGGATGCTACAGCACAAAACCTGCTGACTTCTGCAGATGATTGTGCAAAAAAAAAAGCCTTTGGAAATAGAGGCTGAGCACCATGGAGTGTGTCCACGATATTTCAATTACTGCTGTGTATTAGCTCTTACTTTTGGGTAATTATTTTGTGTCTGTGTTATATTTTTACTATATTTCTGTGTTTCTATTACTGTCAATTCTTGTCCCCAAGCTCTCTGTCACATTTTCTTTTTTAAATCATATACATTATGTTAATATATGTTTATCTTGGGTTTTTGCTTTTTTCCTGTCCACTCAAACAAATTGCCCCTGGTGGAGTTAATAAAGTGCTCAAAATCTAAATCTAAATAAATGAGATTGGAGCTTCTTTATGATTTATTTATTTTGTGCAAATTAGGACGAGACATTAAATGTGACCAGAGGAAAAGATACTAATAGATAAGGACAAGCGTTCCTTGCTAGCAATAGTGTTTTTTAAATTCCGTTTCAAATTATATCAACATTTGATTGCATGGGTATCAATTTAAGCACAAAAGTAAACAATTATATTCTGGGCTTTATAATGTTTGTAGCATGTTGCCTCCCAGCAAGAAGGTCCTGGGTTTCAGTCCTGACCTGTGTTCTTTCTGCAATGAGTTTGCATGTTCTCCGAATGCATGTGTGGGTTCTCGCTGGGTCCTCCAGCATCCATCCACAGTCCAAAGAAATGACTGCTAGATTGTTTAGTTTCCCTAAATTGCCCTTGGGTGTGAGCATGGATTTAGGTCTCTGCGTTCTCCTGCGATGGACTGGTCCATACGCTCCTGAAAATACGCTCCAGGCTCCTGTGACCCTGATGGATAAAAAGATGGATATTTCATTTGTGCATTTAGGATGTTTTATAACCTTGTCAGATAGATAAAGGACTGTTTTATAGGAGAAAAATCGTCTCTCAATGATCTTAGAACCATTATTTAGAGGAAAAAAAAGTCAGTTAAACCCAAATGGCCTAAGAATTGCCTGTTCACATTTGGATCATCTATCCTAATCGGTTGCTATAACTGTGAAAACACAAATGAACAAGGTTTCATTTCACATGTAATGTGGTATTCTATCATAATAGAGTAGAACAGAATATGCACAAGTGAATTAAAGGGTACCTGTCTACAGCTTTGAGAGAACATGTGAAGCAAACCCATCAAATATCTGAGTGAGATACATAATGTTTGGGCCAACGCTGGAGTCAACAGTAAACACTAATAGACGTATCAAAATAAATTGTCTACAAATGTTGCATTTCTTGGATTAAACCAACTACAAATCAGGGATAAATCCATCACCTGGATTAAGGAATTAAAAGTACTGGACTGTGGCTTAGATGCAAATAAAGTTTGCATTTCAAGTTGAGTTCCTGGTCACAGGATCTGGAGTCAGTCAAGTTTCCGCAGTCAGGGACTACTTGTGAAGTCGATCCTCTGCTGATATGCTTGATTTTTTTTCTGTGAGTGTGGGCTACTGATATAACATGTACATTTATCTATTTCAGTTCAATGATAAAAATAGACGTTTTGATAATATTCTGATATACTGAAACAGCTCTGTTTCAAGGAAGGACGTGTTCTTGCTCTTAACAATCTCACGACAACCCAGTCTGATTTTTTTTTGTTCCCCTGTCTTCAGGGATGCTTAAAGAAGCCTGCTTTAAAAGTCAAGGCTAAGATTCTCTCTGCCTCTCAAGATGAATTTGCACTTGTTTAAGGAATCTCATTTGTCAAGGAGGCTGCGAACGCCCCGCCCCCACCGGCTCGGTCGCCGCCTCTGATTGGTCCTTCCCTTCGCCCCGTCTTGGGGGAGTGTGGATGGAAGAGAGGGGGTGTGTATGTGTGTGTTGAGGGGGGGGGGGGATCGAGAGAGGCACGAGTTGGCCTGAAAGCCTGCGCTGGCTGCTCCTCAGTGTCGGACACGTAGTGGGAAAGAGCAGGTCCCCGATGCACAAGTCACGGCAGCCGTGGGCGGAGATGAAGTCGGACTCCGACTGGTTCTGATTTTTCAAAGCCCTTTTCATTCAGGAGCTTACTTGCCCAAATGGTCATCGATATGGCAGATCCGTTATCCCCTGGACCCACCGTTGCAAAAATGGCGTCACATAGCCGGGTCCGAGCTTTGGCGATGATTTTCTTAACTGTCACGGGCTGCTGTGTCACCCCGACAAGTGGCAAGGAGGGCTCCGAGGAGACCGTCATCATCGGGCTCCGGCTGGAGGACACGGACGACATTTCCTTCATGGATAAAGGCTACCTGCGGGTGAGCGAGCGCTCTCGGGTGAAACTGAGGGTCTACGGGCAGAATATCAACAACGAGACCTGGTCCAAGATTGCCTTCACGGAACACGAGCGGAGTCGGGCGGTGGGGAGCTTTGACAGCTCCTTTGGAGACAACCAGAGCCAGGAGGACTCATCCGGTTTGCATCCTTGCGGAATTAGGACTTCGGATATAATAATATTACCCAACATCATATTGAATCGAAAAACATCCGGAATAGTTGAAATTGAGGTCAAACCTCTGCGAAAGACAGAGAGGAGTAAAGCGTATTACCTTTGCATCGCCACCTCCACACCGGCGGTGCCCGGGATGCACGACCCGTGGACGGAGAACACCTGGATCTACCACGATGGGGACGACACTAAGGTGATAGTGGTGGAGGAGAAAAAGTTCCTCCTGCCTTTCTGGCTCCAGGTCATCTTCATCTCCATGCTGCTCTGCCTCTCTGGTATGTTCAGCGGATTGAACCTCGGGCTCATGGCTCTGGACCCCATGGAGCTTCAGATTGTGCAGAATTGCGGCACTGAGAGGGAGAAAAACTACGCCAAGAAGATCGAGCCGGTCAGGAGCCAGGGGAACTACCTGCTCTGCTCTCTGCTGCTCGGGAACGTGTTGGTGAACACCACGCTCACCATCCTCCTGGATGACATCGCCGGCTCCGGGCTGATCGCGGTGGTCATGTCCACCATCGGGATCGTGATCTTTGGTGAAATCGTGCCTCAGGCCATCTGCTCCAGACACGGCCTCGCCGTCGGAGCGAACACCATCTTCCTCACCAAGTTCTTCATGTTGCTCACCTTCCCGGCGTCTTATCCGGTGAGCAAGCTGCTGGATTACCTGCTCGGACAGGAGATAGGAACCGTGTATAACAGGGAGAAGCTTCTGGAGATGCTGCGCGTCACGGACCCTTACAACGACCTGGTGAAGGAGGAGCTGAACATCATCCAGGGCGCGCTGGAGCTCAGGACCAAAACCGTGGAGGACGTGATGACGCCCCTGAGAGATTGCTTCATGATCCCTGGGGACGCCACCCTGGACTTCAACACCATGTCTGAGATCATGAAGAGCGGCTACACCCGCATCCCGGTGTTCGAGGGCGACAGGTCCAACATAGTGGATCTGCTCTTTGTCAAGGATCTGGCCTTCGTTGACCCGGATGATTGCACGCCGCTCAAAACCATCACTAAGTTTTACAGCCACCCGCTGCATTTTGTGTTTAATGACACCAAGCTGGATGCGATGTTGGAGGAGTTTAAAAAAGGTGAGAAAAAGCGCGGATGTTCTGTATGGGAGGCCAAAAGCGCCAAAAGATCCAATATATCAGGAATTATTGTCCAATGCATAGAAGAGCTATAATTACTCTGCTTTTCATCTGTATATATATATATATATATATATATATATATATATATATATATATATTATTTAAGCTGAGACACAAAACTCATAAATTTTTTCTTTAATTGTTACAT
>JAUZNJ010037274.1:0-11519 GCA_034780135.1 Jordanella pulchra | reverse complement strand
CTCACCAGTGAATTCCTTTTTTCTCAGAATGTACCCGACTGTTGATTTTGCTACTCCAAGCATGTCTGCTATCTCTCTGATGTATTTTTTTCATTTTTTTTTCAGCCTCAGGATGTTCAGCTTCACCTCAGTTGAGAGGCAACAGCTTCCAAATGCAAAACCACACATCTGGAATCAACCCCAGACCTTTTAACTATTTATTTGATTACAGGTTAACGAGGGAGATGCCTTCTGAGTTAGTTGCAGCCCTTAGAGTCCATTGTCCAATTACTTTTGGTCCCTTGAAAAAGAGGAGGCTATGCATTACAGAGTTATGATTCCTAAACCCTTTCTCCGATTTGGATGTGGAAACTCATATTGCATCTGGGAGTTTGCACTTTAAGCCCATATTATATATATAATTGTATTTCTGAACATGCTTTTGTAAACAGCTAAAATAACAAAACTTGAGTGACTGTCCAATTATTTCTGGCCCTAACTGTATATTCTCAGGCGGCATAATGTAAGGAATGGATCTTAAGGTCATCAACTGTGGTATAAAGCCCAAAAAGGAGCCTATGCATGCACAGAGAAATAATACCAACCTAATCCAGAAAAGATACTATAGATCAACACTTCAATTTGTTTTTAATTTTCATATTAGTCTATTAAAATATAGTGGAATTGTGAATGCTTAACTAGACTTTTAAAAGTATGACTTAAAAGGAAATCTAACCTAAGAAGATTCTTTAATTCAATTTTAGATTCTGTGCATGTCATGTAAAAATAGAAAAACTTAGACTGTTGCAGTAATCTATAGATATGTCTAAAACCAACCTAGTTTTAGTTCCGTTTAAAAAAGTAAAGCGCTCCATCTAGCGGTAACTAGCAGCATACACAACAGTCAAATTAGGTTCTAAGGAATGAGTGACAAGTTCTGATATTACAAAATGCACTTTTAAAATATAGTCCGATTTTTTTACTAACCATTTTGCAGTGTTTTAAGAAATGAAGATAGTTTAATTTTTTTAATTAATTAAAAAATTAAGCAGGTCTCCTTAGAGTAGCATAGATGTGAAACTGAAGTCAAGTTCCCTACAGATAAGCAGACAAACATACACGATAGCTAAAGAAATATACATAAAGCCAACAAATATATTATTATTATTATTGTTGTTGTTTTTATTTTATTATTTGGTTAAATCAATTAAGAATAGGGAACTAGATTTTTGCGCTCCAAATACAGGATTGCAGAAGACAAAAACTTCAACGCACCTAGTAGGTAAACGGTTGCCACTGAAAACGAGCAATGATGTCATAAACCAGAGCAACTAGTAGGCAAGTCGGAAATCAGGTGATGCAGGAAAGCGTAGCGCTTGACTGACTTGATAGACGTAAGTACTTTGTGAAAACTCGCGAAAACTATTTAGCTGAAAATTGTTTGGTTTTAAAGTTGTTAACGTGTTTTTTTTTTGTTTTTTTTTGTGAGGAAACGGTTTATGTGGTGCAGAAAATTGAAGAAATTCCAACCACTGTCAGATAATGGCTAATATTTATATTTTTTCAGCAAATTGTTATTCAATATGTTTCAAATGCGCCTTCTAAACTGCCGGTGATTTTTGTGTGTGCTTTTAAAGCCCAACGTTTGGGCTTTTTGTCCTTGAGACCAGCTGTGTTTTTGCTTGGATTACTTCCAGTGTGCATGTTTAGCGCAACCATGCAAGGTTTTTGGATTGTTTGATTTAGCCTATATGATATGCAGGCCTTGAGGCCACCTGCCGTCCGTAGGGGATCTTGCCCTGTTCGGATACCAAAACCTGCCTTTTAACTGGGAGCCAAGTTGTGGCTCTTTCATGTGTGCCTGATCTCCTTAAGACATCAGCAAATATTGAACAAGTATCTGCCCAGAATCAAACACATCTGCTCTCATGTTAGTTTCCACGGTTAGAACAGAAACAAGGAGAGGGAGAAAACAGCAGTTGGTCTGTTGCATTAGCTTCTGTGTGGACACAGAGCTAAAGTTTATACCCCACAAACACAAATGCTCGGTTTTGTGAAGCTTAGGCTCACTCTATTCCAATGTAAACAAATGTGTATCTGTGTGAAACTGGATGAGATCAGTCCTGACGTTTCATATGCCTCAGTCATGTTGCAGAATCAATCAGAGATATTTTGGGATTGCTTTGGATAGCTCTGCTGTAGAATTAGAGAAGATTTCGGAATTAAGTAGCTATATTGTTAAACACTTGGAACTTACACTATAAGAGAACTTACAAATGTTGTAGACATGCCTAAGAGCAGGGAAATGGTCTCATATGCAAACCATCAACTATGCAAATCAACTACAGGCTTACTGTGAGCAAACATAGTACTGCTGTAGTGTTATTTTGATCTCTCTGTCATTCAAATAGTTTCTGTATCTCACAAAACACAAGTCTGGAGTTCGGTGTATCATGGATAACTCAGGAAGGCCTGGGCAAGTTTACATCAATCACTGAAACTGGGACTGGTGTGACTGGAATGGCTAGTTTCTGCTAGTGTGGCTCCTCCACCAATCAGCTAGCGTTTTTCCTTAAACAAGCTTGTTGTTCACCATAGTTAGGATTGTTAAGATGTCTGCAGGTAAAAAAAAAAAAAAAAACGCGGACAAACTCAGTGTCTCTGTCAAGCTATTGCGAAGCGGTCGACTGAGCAGGTAAATTAGATTTACTTGTTCTGAATTTCAGTGGAAGAATCCCAAAGAAATGGTGCTGTTGTTTTTTTTTTTTTATTTAATCTGTACCCTATTTGCTAAATAACAAGTCACATGGTTCTATTTGTTGGTTTGGTTCGTTGGAAATGCTTCAAAAGGCTGAGTTCCTACAATCACCACCTTAATGAGGGAGAAGGAAAAGAAAAACAATTCTTAAATTTTCCTTCATGATATGATGAAATATGTTGTTAGAGTTAACCAGAAATCTAACCTGGTGTAAAAAGTTAACTAGAACATTATTAAATGAGCTTTTATTAACTGATAAGAAATAATATTAAAAGATATAAATAAAAGCAAAATTAAAAAGTTGGAGTGATGTAAATCTATTTTTGTACTAATCTGCTTTCAAATATAAAAGTTTTATTTCGAATATTTTTCAAGTGAGCCATTTGACATTAATGTTTTTTGCTAATTGCTTGTTTACCCCATTAGGATTTCGAAACCAGCTCTTGTATTAATCCAATTGAGATATGGTTGAATCTTTTATTTTAAAGAAGAACTATAAGTTTTATTTTGACAACACAAACTCTTTTGTTATCACTGCTCTTGCTGTTTGAGGTTTGCGTGTCCTGTAGTTTTTATCATTATTATGGTAAACTGTGTGTGTGGGGGGGGGAAATATAATTTCCTAATCTACATTTTCTGACAGCAGGTATTACTAAAGATGGAAGGGAGAAAAAAATTTCTGGAAAATCTTCGTCTAAAAACAAAACTACCCAACATCAAGAAGCCACGTAGGAAGCTTGCCAAACAGCCGAGGAATCTGGCCAATCGCCGCAGCATTTCGGTGCCAGACCTAACCTTCATTCCAGGCGAAGCAAATTCTATTGAAAGTGGTGCACTGGCTTCCCCTTCCGAGGCCATCTTCTTTGGGATCTCTCCTGGTACAAGTGATACAGATTCACTTACTAGCAGCTCAATCCCTGAAGGACCGCTTTTTGCAGAGAAATTCACTGAGTCAGTGTCAGAGTTTCAATACAGGACTCATCTGCATAAAGCCCCAGCTATATCGACAAGCAGATTAAGTGCTCCTCCAACCTATGAAGATGGGACCATCCTGAAGAATTCAAGCCCAAAGAGCCAAAGGAATGATGATCTTACCAACATTTCTGCACAAGAGGATAAAAAGCCCAAGAAAAATGGGCCAAAATTCATATTCGAGAACATTAAATACCCAGAAAGTGACCAAGGGGAGAAGGAGAGTCTGTCTGATGAAAAGCCTCGAACTCGCAGAAGGATGTCTGACGCTCCGGGAATCATCCCCAGAGCAAGTTCCATGGGAGATGAAAGACGTCCTCACGTTGAGAAGAGGACCGTGATGTTCGACACAAAAAAGCCAATGTTTGAAAAGCTCACTCTACAAACAAGCCAACCAAACTCCTCCGCAGAAAGGCTGTCCTTACATGATGCTCAATTTGACAATGCAGATGCTTCATCTCTTTATTCTGCATGTGGCACTCCTAGTGAGGAGCAAGTCAACATGTCCTGGCCAATGACCTGGGAGGAGGAAGACTTTGAACAAACATCCTCTTCTTCTCTGCTGAGAGAAATCTCAATGGATGAGGGTCTTCTTGACCTGGAAAACCAGGATGAATCACTAGAGGAGGTTGGTGATATGATTTTATTTTTATTTTTCTATAGCTTGAGTAATAAATCAAGCTTAAAAACTCTTGTTGGTTTAAACTGTGAAATTTCTACAATAGCTCACGCTAGCCATCCCTTTTCTTTATACTGGTTCAAAAATATACGACATTCCTACTTGGATGAAGTTATTATTTGGAAAACATAGGGCAGAACAAAGTTCTAAAGTGCAGATTCTACTATTATTATGCATACATGGAAAAATATTAGTCCAATTTAATTTCCCTTTGAGATTAATAAAGTATTTTTGAATAAAATTTATTTGAATGTTTGTCTATCAGACAAATAGTTTACCTGCTTGTTTTCCACTAAGAGGGCCTGTGTGAATCAACAAAAGGGACACATTGAGCTTCTTATCTTTTATTTCATTTCAGTTTGCTACATTCTGGATTCTCTTTATTTCGCCTTTTTAAGCCTTACCATACTGTCAAGTTATTACTTGAAAAAAATGCCTTTATGGGCCTTTGTAATGACCAGCTGAGGTTTGGCTCGGACATGATCACGTGACCACAACCTTTTTTTGTCCATTATCGTTTCTCAGGTACCGTGACGAAACCAGTTACAAACCTGTGCAACAAGTCCGTTACACAATATGATTTAAACCTTTCTACCATGTGAGAAAATGGGTTGGAAAAATATGTGGTTTACTGCTGAAACCCTCCTAATATATATGAGCTGAAATCTGGCTTGAAAATGTCAATTTATTAGTTGCAGAGGTACTCACATTTGTTTGTTTAAAAGCTTTTTTGTTTTTTTCTTATTCAGAACTCTGCAGAAGCCTTTGAAGACTTTGACGAAAATATTACAGAGCCAACAGACGGCCTTGTGAGTTTTCATGCAGTGAAATATGCCAAGCAACTGTTGTGAACAACCATGTTAATTTAACCGTGGTGGGTTCTCCACAGGAGATCTTGTGCCCAGGCCCAGATCTTGTATCACCCTCCCCGTTCCAGAGATACCTGTTGAGCATTAACTTAAAGTGTGGTCGGAATCTGGTGGTCAGAAGCAGGCGTACTGGTAGGTCTTTTGGCAATTGCTAAAGTCTTAAATGAAACGGTGCATGTCGAGAAAATCCGTGTACATTTATAGTTTTTAGCTGCTAAGCAATGGCAAATTCCACATTAGAAAAGCATTATTATGAAAGAATAGGGTGTGTTTGGGCTTGGTTTTAATGCAGGTTTGCTATGGGAATGACACAAAAACAGTTAAAACTATGCAGCTAGACCTGTATGACCAAAAGTAGTCTGCACTAGAGCAGATGCTTGTATTTCAAAAAGTAACAATGCAGTTGGTGCAAGTCACTTTTCATTTTAAGAGCTGTTGCAGGTACTGTAGACTTAAAAGGGAAACATGTTTCCCTTATTCTGTCAAAAGTTATGTACAAGAAGTGCAAGGATTTCTTGATTTTGTGCTTTTATTTATTAATTGATATTCAATGTAAATGTTCTTTTCACAAGATTTTACTTTCATAAAAGAAAGCTGGAAAATAATGTGAGGACATAGTTCAAGTATTAGTTCTGTTGTTTTTGATTAATATGTTTTAATTCTAATAAAAACTCTTTAGAATTAGAATATAAAAAAGATCAGTAAAAGTTCAAACATGTTAGAAATCTTTAACATCTTTATTATTGTCATAATCACAAAAAAGATGTTAAAGTCCTATGTCCACCAGGGAAGGCTTAGTAGCAAATCTATGGAGATCCTCTAAAAGTTTTCCAGCATCTGACAATGTCCTGGGTTAGCTTTTCTTCAGCCCCGCTGTAAAAAAAAGAAATGGTGAAGCACTGCTCCCATCCTTTGGACAGTTTAGCTGAATGTCTATGAGGCCAACCAATATTTTTTCTCCATTGCCTCACCAAACTCTACCCAGCCTTGAATTTTTTCCTCTAATGCAGTAATTTAGATTAATGCATAACCAGAGTATAGACATAATTTCAGGTTACTGGCTTTTTGTATTGAATATCATTTTTAATAGTCTTGTAATGTTCAAATTTTCTGAGAAACGGAATATTTGACTTTCTTCTGTTGTAACCATTAGGATTTAGATGTTAAAATACTTCATTTATTTATACGTGTGTGTGTGTGGGTTCCTGTTTTTAATACATTGTGGTGCCCATTTTCAGGGAAAATAGCACTTTGTGGGGCCCAATGCCTGAACCCCACACGGAGAATAGCTGTTTGTGGGTCTGTGGTCACATTTAGGACTAGGGTGTAAATTGAGTTTAGGGTGGGGTCAGGGTTAGGTGTGACCCCGTAATGGTTAGGATCATGGTCACGGTTAGGCTGAAGATATGAATGAAAGTCAATGGAAAGGCCCCTCAAAGATAGTGAGACAGGTTTTGTGTGTGTGCGTAATGAATAGATATAACTCTTGACAGAGTTTTGACAATGTGGCATAATTCTTGTTTTGTGTAATCATACACCATGTTCATAGAATCATTTTAAATAAAATCAGAATGAACTATAAGTCTCATAGTAAAATTAATTAAAAGTCATTAATGTGGTAAAAGCACAGTAAATCATGAGCACCACAGTTTTTTGGAGGTCAGAGTTTACATAGCTTCTGTTTAATTGTTTGCACACTACATACACAGTATTGATGCTGCGTTGATACTGTGTCGCAGAATATGGACACCTGCTGAACCTTTAAAGACCTTACAATTATCCTTTTGGACAGACTAAACTGATTTGATTTGATGACCTACTACAATAATATAATTTAGGTTATTGGAGGTTATATTGCATTATTTCATATCCATGTTTAAAGTGAAAATATCTTTGATATTTTTAGATGCAGCCGATAAATAATATTAACATATAACGTGAACATTTTGGTGAACACGAGGATGTTTGTGGACTAGGATGATTAAAAACAAATTTTAAACATTTAAAACAATAAGTACAATACAAACAGTAAACTAAGAGTCCATTTGAAATGAACTTTAGTTCAGATAAGTTGAGTCATAACTCAGAGGAACAGAATGACACAACTAGAAGATTGAAACAAATTTGAGATCAAAATGATCCCAAACGACTGATAAGTTTATTTTGACTTGAGGTTGATCCAAAAATCCAGAAAATGTATAAATTTTTTTCAATTATTAAATCCAATTGTTGAAATAAATCTAATATTGAATGTTAGGATTTTTAATTCATTCAGATACGCCTGTAAGTGAAAGAAAATCCAGATAATCATGTAAGATTTTAAAAGGGAATCTTTTAAGTGGGCTGTTCTGTTCTGTTTTTAATTTATCTCTCAAAAATATTTTATTTAGATAAATCTTTTAACTCCAATGGAGGAAATTCAGAGAATGCTGTATTTGATGTGACATTTTTTTCACACTAATTTCTTCTCTTTTAAGAAATCAAGATGTTTTACAGCTTTAAAGCAACATCACCCTCTAGTGGTTAAAAATGAAACCACAGGAGTATGAGGAGACCATAGTTGTGTGGCCTGAAGAATAATTTGCCAAAATATTTCTGGGACTTTAATAGGAAGAGAAACCTCTCTTTGAATACTGGTGGAATTATTCAAGGATTAAAATGTAACATGGTTGAAATTTTAAGCTATATCAGCATCAATTCATTTCAACCATATCACATTTTTTCATCATGGTGGGTAAAAAGGAGACCCTCAAAGTGCCGTATCCTGTGTTAGTTGAGATCTTACACTTCATGACAAGATGGCACAATGATGATGCAATGCCCATACACGCCCCCTGCCTTTACACTGTTTGCCCAACAATCAGCGCTGTGCCAAAGGGCCACCAATGGCATACTTCGTCATTTCATATTCTGAAAGGGACCCACACCACCAGCCCCCCACTCCTTGGGGTTTTTGTTCTCCACTCTTTTTCTTTTTATTCCCCCATTAATTTCCATCGTCACCATTCTCACTAATGCCAGAGCTTTTTCACTGTGCTAGCTGCCACATTCTCCTCCTGTCAAGTTGCCTGGAGGTTTCCCTGTCACGGACTGGCAGGGTGGAGCTGCTGTGGGTCCTGCCTGCCTTTGCGAGATGTTCATTTGGAGTGGGGAGCTGACAGGCCTGACAGCCCATCCCCACAGGGCCTTTGTCATGTGATTCAAGCCTACCCGCAGGCTCTCTCAAGCACCCCTTTATTCCCCCTCTACACAAATGAAGGCATGGGGCTGGCTTTCATTTTTTTGGCCAATCTGCGTGCAATTGCGGAAACAAAGAAGTCCGATACCCCCACCCCACTCCCAGACGGACTTTCTTAACAGGCTTGGGAGATTAACACTGGTTGCTTCTCGATTTGGGGTTTCTGGTCGCCTCATGCTGGCGAGTGTTTCTACTCCTTTGACAATTAAACGGCTACTTCCCTGGTTTCACCATGTGTGGGGTACATGTCCTGCCCACAAAGTGACAGTTCCTCACATAATTATCATGGGGGAAGGGGGTGCATTTCCCTACACACAGTGAATTCACATGGTTGATAATGTTTGCCTAAGAAGAAAAAAAAACTTGTATTATTAAATGAGTGATTGTGCAATAGTCTCTCAACATAATAATTTCAGTTTTTATATAATTAATTCCAGCTACAAGTGATCCTTATGTGAAGTTCAAACTTGAAGGAAAGCAGTTCTATAAAAGTAAAGTGGTTTACAAGGACCTGAACCCACGATGGAACGAGTCCTTCTCTCATCCTCTTCGAGACAAAGACCACGATGTGGAACTTCGGGTGGGTATCATCTGTTTTACTCGTACAGAAAATTAGAACAGTGGCCCTTTTTATTTGAAACAAGTTAAACCAATAGTTGAACATTTTAACATTATACTTATCATGTTGCAGGTCTACGATAAAAATCTCACAGCTGATGACTTCATGGGTTCTGCCACAATCTCTCTGAAAAACCTTGAGTTGCACAAGTTAGTACTTGATAAAGACCCTTTTAATACATTTCATGATTTCATTTAAAGTTAAAAAAAAAGAAAAACTGGATTTAATACTGTACTCCACCAGAACACATGAGCTGGAGCTGCGTCTTGAGGACCCTAAGAGCAAAGAAGACGACATGGGGGTCATCATTGTCGAAGTCCGCTTGATGTTCCGAGACGCCACAGTGAAAAGAGGCCCTGTAAGTAAAACATGAGTGAATTTAAACAGTTTTCAGAATTTCTCTTATTTGTACTAAAGAATAATTTTCTTTTTATTTTAGAGATTCCGTCCTAAAAAGAAAGTAAGTACTTGCATACTTATATTTTTTATACAAAAAAGTCCAGATTATGATTACTGAAGCATTCTTCAGTTAAAACCTTTCTTTCATGTAATAGTTCTTATCTCAAAGATAAAAACAAAAACAGCACTAGGGGGCACTAGCTCACTGTGAAATAGCAAAACAAAGAATTATGAGTATTTTGTGGATCCTGGCTTTTGTGTGTAACCTCAGGACAACCAGTACATTCAGAACATGTTTGATTAACCTCTTTAGTAGTTAATATTTTCTACGTAAGTGTTTTAGAAATATAACAGAATCTCATATATATCCAAACCAGAGTTTTTCACTGTGAAATCGTCGCCATTTTTGTTTTTTTATTTTTTTTATAATTATTCCATAGGAGTGTTTTGTTTAGTAGTAAACAAAGTTTCATTTCTCCTCTCAAGTGTTTTCTGATATACCGATGCTGTAATTACATTCAGAGTGAAATTGGAGGGTTGCTGCTTGGGACTCGCTCTGCACCGAGTGGGTTTATCTTCACACCTATGCTGTCACTACATCTGCCACTGTTCAGTCTCTTGATGGTCCAGCAGACAATCTCAATTTGAAATGAGATGACAAAGAAATGAATGCCATTTTCCTTCAGCGTTGTAGGTTATCTGCTGCAGATGGTTAAAGATACTCAAAGGGAGGCAGAGATGTGCAGTGGGACTATACACAATATTCTATCTGCTTAAATCATACTGCTAATTTAAGAATGTAACAATGCATTTTTTTCCCCTCACCATTTCTTTCTTTTTTTTTTTTTTAGAGAACCCTACAGTATCGTTTTTGTGTTTAACACCTATTTTGATTTTGCAGCTCAGCTCCCTTTGCTTTGGAACATCGTTTTCTCCCTCTGTGATACCACAGAGACCGGGAATGGCAAGTGCCTGACTAAAACTCCGCTGTGTGATAGTGTTTCAAACAGGAGGGTGTGTGTGGGAGAAGCGTAGGGTGGGTGGTGGTGTGCTCGGACTGTTCGAGGCACGTTGCCAGTGTGGGATGCCTAAGATCGGCAGGGCTGATAATTCCCAGGCATGGTGGGCAATAACCCAGATGTTAGAATGTAATATCACAGCTGTGGATGGACAGTGCTGAGGTACCAGCCAAATGGACCAGGGTCTGAGCTCATCATACTTGTCCCCATGCTGTCCCACCATATGGAAGCAATCGTGCAACCCTTTTAGGACCAGGAATAGATTCTCTTTAGGGGCCACTTATAGTTAAGTGGAATTGTTTTATTGGCCGCTGAGATAGAAATGTGTCCAAGATAAACACTTGGGATGACTTGGCTGAGGCCTGTTTTATATCGCTCCCTCTACTCCCTCTTGTTCCTCTCCTTTTGAAGGGGCTGATATTTATAGGGCTGTGCCTGTGGTATTCCATGTTAATTCAGGTCCCTGAGATATGCTTTGATCCCCTCCGGATTGGGTGGCAATGTGGGTTATGACCCCATAGCGATGAGGAGCGCCCCCCCCCCCTCCGAGTGGCAGGGGGAATTGCAGCGAGGCCGTTTGAAGCGGCGTCGCCCGGGCAGCCGAAGGAGTGAGGCCATCAAAGAGGCTGGAGCAGATTACGCTCCTGCTCTTTAATTACAGTCAGCTCTACACAACCTCTGTGCTGTTTGTTTTTACAGCCCTGGCCTATCACCGCACGGCCTCATGGGAACTCCAACATGGAAACACATCAAGGCCTCTCTTCCTCTCTGCTTCCTCTGCTTCTTACAGCGAAAAAAACAAAACAAAACAAAAAAAACAGTGATTGTTGTTTTGTCTTTTAGTTTATTTAATTTAGTTGCTGATGTTTCTGAAAACGGATCTTTAGTATTATAGCAGCACTTTAAAGTGGACCCATCCATCCATCCATCCATCCATCCATCCATCCATCCATCCATCCATCCATCCATCCATCCATCCATCCATCC
>JAUZNJ010037273.1:0-11519 GCA_034780135.1 Jordanella pulchra | reverse complement strand
CCATCCATCCATCCATCCATCCATCCATCCATCCATCCATCCATCCATCCATCCATCCATCTTCTGCCGCTTCATCCTTCAGAGTCGCGGTTGGGCCAGTCCCTATCTCCGGCAGACTATGGGCGTAAGGCGGGGTACACCCAGGACAGGACACCAGTCTGTCGCAGGGCAACACATAAACACACAAGGACGTACAACCATGCACACGCACACTCACACCTAGGGACAATTGAGAGATGACAATTAACCTAACAGTCATGTTTTTGGACTGTGTGAGGAAGCCGGAGTACCCGGAGAGAACCCACACATTCATGGGGAGAACAAACTCCATGCAGACCCCAGATCGAACCCAGAATCTTCTTGCTGCAAGGCAACAGCTCTAACCACTACAGCCCCATCATAAAATCATACAAATATATTTACTTAAATAATATAAGGTATAAGTATAATTTAATGTGGTAAATCACCATAAATCTGTCGTTTTGGGACATAGCAATAGTTTTTTAAATGGTGCCCCATAGTCTTAAATATTTAAAGCACTGGTTTTACTGGTGAACTTGTGAACTATGTCTCCTTAAGCAATGACATTGTAGTTCCACCTCTATGAAATATATTTTATACATTATTTGACAACTGGTGATGGAAGCAAGGAAAATATTTTTGTAAATGGACAAAAAATGCAATCTAAAAATGAAACTTTGAAATATTTCAGATTTACCAATGTTTTTTCTGATTTATGTTTTCTATTTGGTTATGCATATCGCAGAATATACAGATTTACAAAATACAGATGTTATGTTTTCTTTTTTCAATTTTGAAAAGATTATATTTTTTCAAACATTTTATATTTTAATATTTTTCTTTTTCAGATAGAGCTTAAAGAATTGCATTCTTTTGAAACTGTTTTTTTTTTCAGAACAAACTCTCTTTCTTCTGGAAAAACGATACGATGCATTTCTATTGATCTGTATGGACGTTGCAACATTTGTGTTGGTATTGAACGTAATCTGAAAAAGATAATTTAAAAAGAATGCAATTCTTAAAACTTAATCCGAAAACAAACAAACAATATGTAGATACAAAAGAAGGTTTAGAAAAATAAAATATGTAAAAGAAAAAACCTGAAAAGAATTAAATTGGAGAAAACAGCAAATTTACTCTCAAAACCATAATTTGATGAAGAAGTTTTTCAAAGCCTAATTTCTTGGTTCCTTTTGTTTTTTTTTCAGATTTCCTTTTACAAAACATACTGTGCTTGCAGCAATTATGAAAAAAAAGTTAATTCCATATACCTCTCTGTAAGGCGCATTTACTTCTTTATTGTCATGTTGCTGTGTTTGCCTCCCCTGCTGGGTGTTTTTTTGCCACCAGTCATACATCTACAGTATCCTCAGTGGGGCTGTGTGCACTTGTCTGAATGCACATTTTTCTAAATCATTTATAAAAAGATATCTTGCTCTTTTTTGTGTGGACTAGGCCAGAAATTCCTATAAAAAAAAAAAGGGGGACGTCTTCCTTTACAATAAAGCTACACGCGTACTCAGTATTAGAGAAAGCTACAATTTAAAGACTCTATACAACCAATTTTGATGAATTTGTATTCAGTAGGGATTGCTGATAAGTGAGTGACTTGAGGCAATCTGCACTGTTTCCTTTGGTACAATAAAGTCAACTTGACCACAGATTTTTTTCATTTAATATGAGATGATTTTGTTTGTGAATCTGCTACATAAAAGTTCTGTATTGTGTTGACATTAAAACCATATATGATAAACAATCTGCAATGTTTGCATGAGCAAATCTTGATGTTGCTTCTACAGCTATTGCCAACATCAGTGTTTAACTACACCAGGCTTTTTTTCACACTAGAGTAAAATGAAACAATTAGAAAGTTTTGAAAAGGATTTTATATGAGCAGATGGAAAGGAACCTTAATCATTAAAATCTATGTGCGCATTCACATGGTGATGTACAGGTGCAGTTATCGAGGTAGTGTGGCTTGACAGAGTGATTCCGCGGGATGGAAGTTAGGTCGGATCCTGTTGAGGTCTTTGTGTCAAGCTGCTGAATTTCACATGCTAGACATTCAGGCACAAGGCAGGAAAGAAGTCTTTATGAATGTCATGTAAAATCAACCCCCCAATCTACACTACCTCAACCAGTAAAAAAAACAAAAAAAAAACAAAAAGGCAAGTCAGAAGCATAAGGAATTTGAGGGGATACTGGAGGATTAAAAGGATATTTGTGCACAAGGTAAAAGAATTTTCCCTACGACTCCAGTAAAAAGTATGAACCCATGTAACTTTTTTTTCTCTTGAGTGCCATTTCTGCAGCCAGAGCAGTGGGTGCGCCACCATGGTCACAGCGTTCAGTATAAGTTACTTTTTGCATCATGCATGCATCACAGCTGGACAGCAGCTCTGTTGTATTCAGTTTGAGCCTTGTGCATGAATTTGGTTTTTCATCACACTTATTGTTATCAAAGGCAACAGAGCCTGGATATTTGCACCACTGAAGCTGGGGCAAAGCTCGGAAGGGGGCCAAGGGTGGACATGGCCACCCTTAGTTAATCATTGGACACCCTTGTGGGCCTCCATACCTGGGAATCCCATGTGGACATAATTCATGAGCATGTTCCCTTTAAAACAATGACGGTAGCAGTAATACTCTTAAGTGGAAGGTCATTACTAATTTAAAAGTGATATAATTCCTATATTAAGAATAAACTGACTAAAAATTACAGTAGTTAACTACTCACATCAATATACTAACATCAAAGATGGTAAATACGTAATTTATGCTCTTTTTAGAACTAGATTTAATTTTTTATGGGGTAAAGAGAAAACAATGTGTCTCTGCAAGTCATCTAGGAGTCTTTGGTGTAATCAGAGACTAAATTCATTTAATGTAAATATTAGTATATTTGAATGTTGATACAATTGAAGAATTATTGATAAAAGTAAAGTGGACATTTTTTTCCAGAAATGTAGGAAGGAAATGACTCTGGATAAGATGTTCCCCCCAGTGGTCAAAGCTAAAAGAGGATTCTTCACTGTACTTTTAATTTCGACATCATGGATCTGTAAATATACAGTATGCACCCGTTTGTTAGCCAGGGCTGTAGGAAAGTATAGTTTGTATTTATTTAGAAAATATGGATGGTGTGCTCATTCATTTTCACTCGGGGAGTGTGTAGATCTGACTCCTAGGTTCTGGTGCCTATCCGCTGTCGGACACACATCGGTTCCTGCCCGGCCCCCCCGTATACATTTTCTCCCTCTGTCTCTGCACTGAAGTAACTGGCTTGACTGATTTTTTTCCAAAGAAGAATATAATGTACATAACTCGCTGATATAAGATATCTAAAATTAAATTAAATTAAAAACCAAGTGCATGCAAGGTAGAAATATCTCTAAAAATCTATTAAAAGCAGATTCCCTTCTATGTGTAGCTCTTCTAGGCGTAGTTCAGCCAATTTAAATAAGAAAATTATTTTTTTAGATGTGGTACATTGCTATTCTCATAGATAACATTGAGTGAGAAGTCTTTCTTACCAAACTGTTTTCCCTAACAGTCATATTTTTCAAATCTGCTGGTGGAATGACTAACAAGTAATTACTTAATCATAAAAAAAAAATAAATTTCACTTCAGGACAGCCACATGTGGGAGGGTTTAAAAGAAAATCTTTACTTGTAAGCAACGCTGTTTTGGGAATGCCTCATTTAATTCTGCATATTTATTAGTCGATCTTGAAAAGACTAGAAATCTGGAAATTTTCCTTTTTAACACTTTGATTTCACTGACAACTCATTGAAATTTCATTTTTATGTCTAAGCCTAAAGCCTATTTACATAATCACTGACTTCTGAAATGAGTCAGAAATGTTGTTTATCATAAAAACAATGAGATTGGAATAATTCTGTACTTTGGTAACAAGCAGCTGATGTGAGCTTTTTTGTGAACTCTTGGTAAGCCTCTTCCCAAATGTCTGTGTTCCTCTGACAGTTCTGTCTTCCCTTCATTTACAGCTTCTGGTGTCATAGAACGCTCCAGCTCTCCTGTTGTGCACTGTCAGTGAAAGACTATATCAGACATGACTTACAAAACTCTCTGGCTCAGTGTGAGGATATAGAACTGTGTGAAAATGGATTAAATGATCAAGTAAAGGCAATATTATTGTTTTAATTTGAACTTCTTCACATCAAGTTCACTGGAAATCAACCATTGGGAGATTGTCTTTTTTTATGCTGCTGCTTCTCACTGATGTGATTCAACATGAGCTTGTATTTTAGCTGCTGCATTCCTGGCTTTAGGCCTGTACAGATCCTTGATGGAGGGAAGGCACATCTCTCTCCAGGCCTTATCTTTTGTTGCTGTTTGGAACTGTGCCGTTTTTTGGTAGATCCAAACCACATGGTAATGGATGAACACAGGACAGATTTAAAAATGGTAGTATAGAAGAAAGCAAGAAGCTCCTGTCACATCGTCTACTTCTTGAGTTGGGAAGTACAGTCTGTACTGGCCTCCGTCTAAACAATGTCTTTGCAGAAAACTATCTCCAGGAGTTTTCCACAGCTTTGAGGATGGTGAGAGAGGCCGTTGTCGGGGGTTGTTCTCCTGAAGTCCACCATCATCTCTACAGTTTTAGCTCCAGGTGGTTCTGACCACACCAGTTGACCAGCCTTTCCACATCCTGGCTGTTTGCAGAATCATCATTGTTCTCTATCAGACCAACAGCATTGTTGCCAAATACAAGCTTCATGAGTTTTATTGGCAAGTTCCATGAGGTTTATTCATGTGTGTACAAAGAAAATATAAGTGGGGAGAGAGCACAGCCCTGAGGGTCGCCAATGCTAACAGTTCTTGCGTGGTAGTAGTTCTTCCCCAGCCTCACCAGCTGATCACATGGAGGCTGGATGGAAACTTAATAGCGTTAAAAAGACGTAGAGGTTATCTAGGAGTTATGAAGCTGTAGGGTTTTTTTTGTTTGTTTTATTTTTTTTTTGTTTGTTATATTTTTATTTTTGTTTACAAAACTTAGCATGCACATTATTACATGTGATTTTCCCACATCTAATTCTAAGAGTTTTAAATTTCAATTTTTATGTCTGAGTTCAAGTTGTGAAAGTTGATAAATTATATAAAAAACTGCTTCTATAATACTACTCCCATTTCTTGTTTTTTCATAATATATCTGGTTAAAGGTAAACACATGACATTTAGATGAAGGATTTTATTTAGGAGAGTGATGATCTGCTGTATTGGATTTTTGTATTACTTATACGGGTTGTGATTAGGAGAGCTGTACTCCCTCAGTAAAGCTATTATGCTTTGTTTTCTCTTGAAATAACAATGACTTGAAGGGATGGCTGTATGTTTGTAATGTAACCCGTTCCATGTTTGATTGATTACAGTAGTTTAGGGCTCAGTTTATTAATCAATTCAGAAAAATCCCAGGTTCCTGCCGTGGGTGATTTAAAGCACAAGGCTCTCTATTCTTTAGATGCCTGAAATGGAACAGTTTTTATTGTAAAGCAGGTTTATAGACCATAAGGAAGCTTTAAACTGTAAAATTATTCTCCTCTATCAAGGTCACAAAATTATTTGTTAAAGCTTTTTTTGTTGGTAAAATAGGGCTGCAGGATTTTGGAAAAACCTGGTGTTAAGATATTACTGGTAAATATAGATATGAAATTTTTCAGTGTATTCTCTTTTTTTAAGAATAAGAACATACTAATAATGTCAAATGTCTTAGTCACTGATATCTGTTTTCGCCATCAGCATAAGGAACAGCAAACGTTATCTTGATGACAAAACATATCATTGGAAAGCCGAAATTCAATGTCCGTAAGAAACGCTTTAGCCTTTCAAATATTACATTAAAGCATTTCTTTGCAATATTCCAATGTTCCATTCACTGATTTTGTGGTGATGATTGGGATTCAATATATTGTGCTGCTCTAGTTCCAAATTACGAGTTTATTTCATGCACTAATCCATTTTTAATTTTATTGCTACGCTTTACTACGTTGATTTATGTACGTTTTACAGCTTATTTATTTGTTTACAACTGCTCTTTCAGCAAGCCACAAAAGTCTTAGAATTTCCTCATTGTTTCCTTTCCCTCCCATCTCTCATAGCTCTCTGCTACCTCCACATCCAGAGCTGCCTTCTTGCAGTGTCTTCGCTGGGGAGTTTGGTGCCCCTTCCAGGACCTAGCTGACTGGAAAAGCAAAGAGGTGAAACTCGTTCTGCAAGGAGGCGCAAAGCCGAACCCCTTTGGAGTGATGGTCTACAACACAGAGACCACTCTCCAAACTCCCAGCCCAACAGCAGTCTCTGCTCCAGGCACAGTTCAGGTAACACAAAAGCTGACATGTGATGTCTTGATTGAGGAAAAAACTGTATGCATGGCAAAGAAAGTAGAAAAACACCTTAAGCCTGGAGGGTTTTAGGAGCAATTTTTGCCTGAAATTACTTATTGGAAATAAATCAAGTAGAGCTCCAAAGTAAGAAAGTGCAAAGATAAAAGTTATAAGTTCAAATACTTAACCTACTGGAACCACTATTGTAAATGTAACCATGTCTGATTTACAGGTAAAAAAATTGAGCAAAGGGAAGTCTGGTCAAATCAAGTGTTAATATCCATTGTAGTGCCCCTTCTGCATACATCAAAGTATATTTTTAATAATATTTCATCAAAATGTATCATTGGGAATAGCATAATATCAATAAAATGAAGAGAATAAGAGCTGAAATGTGTCCTTTTGTCTGAAGCAACAACACATGTATTGAAAAAAAAGACACCAATAAAAAAATCACATGGGCAAAACAAAATTATCAATAAAACAGTTGAGTGAAAAATATACAAAAATGAAACCTTGTTAACAATTGTGTGGTAGTCAAGCATCAATACATCTATATAAAACTTTATAACAACAAACTAACAAAACATAAAAATAAAACAAACCAACACAGTTGTAAAGCAGAAAGTGTTTTGGAAAAGCATAAATAATAGAAACACTCAAAAAAATGCTTTTTAGATGATCAAACTTACAGCAAAAGCAACAGTTCGATTTTACAGCAGGTACGGAGCCAAAGTTTCTCATTACAACACAATAAGTTATTAACTACAGCGCTCAAAATCTAGTAAAATACCATAAAATGACCATGTTTTTCTAACTGTAGTTAACTGCAGTCGACGTGTAAGGTAACGATGAGGGAAATAGTAAGTAACTGTATAATTTCCTCATAAACTGGGTCACAAATCAGCTGCTGCTCTCCTTTAAAATCTGAGCAAGAGTCTGAAGATTTTTCTATCTTTGCATCTTTGTCCCCCATAATTTCCTTTGCTTACTTTCTCTTCTGTGCCGTTGTGGATATGCATGGGGCTCTTTATAGAAGGATTTAGAAAAAAAGATAAACTGACCGTTTTTTAAACTGTTTTAAAATGTGGACAAAACAAGTTGAAGCTCCTCCTTGCAACCTATACTGATAGAGGTATGGTCTGGCTTAAGGAATGAAAGAAATTGACTTTCTTGCATTATTACAAAGAGGTGCTGTTTATTTTTAATTAAAAAAGGAAACAGATTTTTTTTGTATTTGATGTGTAATTTCAGGAATTAAATTGTATCTTGTGAAACTTTTCTTTGAGCTTTGATGATGTTAGCATTCACATTGGCAAGGAACAGTCTGCAAATTGTACCTCTTTGGACCAAATGTTCAACGTGGAAAGGCGAGGGTCCTCAGATTGTTTTCCCACCTTTGCTGTAAATTGTCACACAGTTTTAGTCGTTACTGTTTGCAATAGCTTCCCTCCTCTGTCTGCTGTTTCAATGATTATACCTCTGACTCCCCCCAGAATCTCAGCTGCTCCTTTTAACAGGGGTTAAAGGGTTTGTTTAATGTTTCTTTTTCAAGGTGCTGACATGTCTTTTGCTTTCCCCCAGCAGGGGTGGTCACAGGAGAAGGATCTGATGAGATTTTGGCTGCTGTCCAGTGTGGAAAAGAAGCAATCCAGCCCAGAGGCATCTCTAAAGACCAAGCAGGAGGATGTGGTGCATCAGAGAGCTTCACCTACGCAAAGTAAATATTACAATGTATTTATTTATTTATTTAGGCTGAGTCTGATGCTAGTGATGGTTTGACTGTACAGCTACTGCTGGTTTAGACCAAAATAAAGTTCAGTTTGTTAAACTTCTGATAATCAACACATGGCTGGTTCACACAACAAGATAATTGTGCTAATTTAGCCCTGATCATCTCCTTGTAATTATCATGATGGCTCTAAGATAATCTTATGGGACATCCCTTTGTTAATAGTGATGGGTCTGTTTGAAAGGATGTCTCAGATCGGTTATCGTAGTGTGTGTGGTGTTCCCCAGGCAAAGACCCAACCTGCTGAATGTGACATGTAGCTAATCAGAAAGAATTTCCAGAGGGAAAAAAGCCCAAAACTAACCAGTGTAATAAGTAGAGGCCCTGCTCCTGCTGTCTTCACTCCTTTAACTGATCCCTTCTCTTATTAAAATGTTTTTCTCTGTCAATATTAGTCCATAAAGCTTCTCTGTCGCTTCTTTCTCACAGGCCATGTTTATTTGCTGTGAACTTATGTTGGATCTCAAGACGTTTTATGAGATTTCCCATCAAACATCTGATTTTTGTTTTTTTTTATGAAATCTGTATATGTGTGGTGCATAGTGGTTCGGTACCACACACACTTTAGGACTGAACCCATTTTATCTCAAGAGTTTTTTAAACTAACAATGTTAAAATGCCACATTGTGAACCAGGTTTTAATAGGCCTAGTAGCAACAACTCACTGCATAGTTTTTCTTTTCCATTATTTGCATCTTGAAAATAGTGAATCATAAGGATGCATTAATTAAATTTTCTAGATTTAACCAGTTGATACTAGTCTCAGCTGATTTCTCTCAAAAAATTACAGCATTAAACATCCTTCTTTCTAGCCTTGCTGCTGTCAGTAGAGAATATGGCGACATTACACATTTCTTTTAAATCAGACATAAGTCTAAAGGTACGCACACACCGAACGTTAATTTCACAGCTGGAGTGAAGGATTCCCACGTTATCTCTACGTAGAGGGTGGATCTGGAGTTAAGCAAAGCTGAGCGAGGCGACGGTGGTGAATGTAGGGAGGCGAACGGCACAGTTCACCGCCACCTTGCCTGCATATGAAGTTGAAAAATCTGAACATTCATGTTGTGGAATCCAGTCAGGAACTAGATGCAATTCAAAGCTGCAGTGAAGGAGGTTTTTTATTTAAAAAAATAGAAGATAGAGAAAATAATGTTGACAAAGGATGAAGTAGGTATGCTCTTAAGAGGATGGAAGGTGGCTCATAAAAAAGCAGTTTTTGGGCGTGCAGGTGGCGCAGTGGTTAGCGCGCACGACCCAAGTGTAGAGGCCTTGGCGCGGGCGACCCGGGTTCGAGTCCGGCTTGTGGTCCTTTCCCGCATGTCTCTCCCCCTCTCTCATATCCCCTTTCCTGTCAGCCTACTGTCGGAGAAGCGAGCCACTAGTGCCGTAAAAAGCTCAGAAAAAGAAAAAAAAAAAGAAGCAATTTTTAATTTAGCCCTAGAAAGCCTGTTTCGTCATCTTACCTCCAGCACAGACAGATGCCTTCTTTCCCCGGCTCTGCCGGTGTCTGCTCGAGAAAACTTTGCTGATCCTAAACGGTACTCCTTTCATCTTCTGTAGTTAGCCTCTAGAGGCTAGCTCCAGCCAGCCGTAGCCTCTCCTCGCTCTGCCTCCCAGCCTGGCTTCCCGGGTGTACCACTGTCCTACTCCCAGGCAGCCGTAGTCTCTAACCTGCCCCTTAGTATCCTGTCTTCCTGGTGGACGTATCCAATCTGCCATTGTGTTCCTCTGTTCCTCCACAGTTAGCTTCTATAGTTAGCCCCAGCCAGCTGTAGCCTCTCCACGCTGGTGCCGTTTCCCCCAGCTGGCTTCTCCCCTCTGCCTTCTTTCCGGGCTCTGTGCTGATTCACTGGGGGTATCCTCCAATCTCCTGCTGTAGTTCCTTTGTTCCAGATGGTAACAAGGCTGGCAGCCTGGTTCTGTTTCTGTTTTTTCTCTGCTGGTATTCTCGCACTGATTTCCTGCTCCTGCTGTCTGAGCTCCAAAATGCCATCTCACCTAAACCTCTGTTGTCTGGGGGATGTTTCCCCTAATGCAGGACAGCAGAGCCCTGAACTGGGTCAAGGATAGGCGGAAATACCACTGAAAGCGACTGTAATCCAGACCCTGGCTGTGGAGGAGCTGGTGGTATTCCCTATACTGGTTTTGTCTATGGGAATCTTTGAATGTCAACAGCTTTATACATCTCATGTTCGGCATGAACTATTCATTTCTCCCATGACTGTATTTTCCAAAACAATCCCCAAAAACTCCATTAATAATATAATTCTTTGTTCAATCAAAATCTACTTCTTTGCAGAAGTAATAACTCGTTTAACCCACTGAATTAAAACCTCAGTAGATTTTAGCCAGTTTAAAAATGTTTTTCTGGTTTGCCAATTCAGTCGATGAGTCCTCAGCTTTCTGATGCCTGCTTCTCCGGCACATAGAGTCACAGTTAGAACTTTGTACATAACCACATTTTGGGGGTTGCACAAGCGATGGGGCGAAATTTCCACATTAAACTGTTCTTATCTGCTGATCCTGAGCTGATGCTGATGCAAAAGGTCTAAAAACATCCACTTTCAATGCTCTTAACTTTTCACTTATACTTGAGAACAGTTAAAACAAGTTTGTTTCATGAATAATGCTCAATGTTTTTAAAGCAAGAGGGTGTCGGAACATTGAAGGTGTGTTGTTACCTTTTCCTGCCAGTGTCTGTTACAAAAAAAAATAATTATGTCCAGATCCCTTAAAAGCAGGGAAACTGCCACCAGTGTATTGCTTGTATATGTGTTTGCATTTATCATGATAGACTAGAGCACAGTTAGTGTTCTTAACTCATTGTTAGATGATGTGAAGAGTGTACAAAAACAGAATGAACTCAGACTGTAAACTGAAGAGCTAAAGTTGGTCAGGTGTGTCCTTCTAGTGAATTGCAAGAGAGAAAAGAACAGAAAACTATGGCAGATAGCCTACAGGCTTCCTCAATTCTGGCCCTAGAAGTCTAATGTCCTGCACAATTTAGGCGTGTCTCTGCCTACAAACCCGAATCAAATTGCTAAATTACCTCCTTAGCATATAGTGAAGCTCCTCAGAGTCCTACTAATGACCCTGATTATTTCACTCAGATGTGTTGAAGCAGAGACACATCTGAAAGGTGCAGGACATCAGCCCGCTAGGATTGTATTTGAAGAAGCTTGGCCTATAGAATGCATTTTAATTCAAATTTAAATAAATACACACATACATAAATAAATACAAAATAAATTATTATAACGAGTTTTATGAAATTAATAAATGTCAACAAAAACTAAAACTAAAAAAAATATTTCAAAAGCCGCTTCTTATTTTATTTTTATTGATCTCAATATATTTT
>JAUZNJ010037272.1:0-11519 GCA_034780135.1 Jordanella pulchra | reverse complement strand
GCTTAGCAATTTTGAAATATAGGAAAATATCAAACTTGAAATCATAGATCAATAATGATACTTGGTTTTAACTAAGTTTCACCTTGAAATTCTTAATAATTTGGTGTGGTGTGAGTATTTAATTAATCAATCATATTTAATATTATTCAATGTCAGTTCTAAACTTCCCAAATGAGGTAAGAGTTCAGCTAAGCTGCACAGAGGTGGCAGGCCTAAGAGCCTTCAGTGTATCACAGTATTATGTTGTGGAAGAAATAAAAAAAGATATAGAGAAAGGAATAGGAGGCTGATCGGGAGTCGTAATTTTCACCTTACCCCATAAGATGATCCAAAGCTCATGGCAAGGAGAATGATTTAGAAATCTGAGGGGGCAACTTCATGTTTTAAAAGAATGTTACTGTCTTTATAATTTATGTCAGTTTCACACTTTTAGCTAAGAGTTCAAGAGGGGTTGAGATTTTTACTGGTTTTTATTGAGGTGGACAGGTTTTTTGTGTTTAGGCTAGAAACAGGCAGACAAATCTGGTAACCCTGCTCAAATGCCTAAAATTACTCGCTTAAGTACAAAAAAGGCAGGAGTTTTCCCTTTTCCTTCTAAGATAAAGCCAACAACCCAGTGGGAAAGCACTTTTTAGCCTTTTGCTAACCTTGTGCTTTCTTTCATAATCCATCTCTCACGTGGGGTAATGCAGACTGACCAAAAAATGGGGGATATCTCATTGCAGATCAGTCCCCCAATCTCTTTTTCCATTTCCATTCTTCCTTTAAATGCTAGAGAGACCACGTTACTTCAAAATAGAGACCCATAAAGCAAAGCAAAGCTTTACGTACAGTAACTATAGCCGAAACATAAAACGATATCTGTTTTTTGTTTGGTTTCTTTTTTTCCCCAAACATTGAACATTTGCTAGATTCCAGAAAAACGGTAATTTCTGATTAGATTTTTTGTAGGAGGCTACATTACATGTACAAGCAATTTCTACCTAAAAATACTTATCTGAAGTAAATTTAAAAGAAGTGGCACAATTATCAGGTCTACATGCAACCTTTTAATATCAATGTAAATGTGTGAGACACACGAATACTTTTCGAATGGAACCACTATCACAGCTGTTCCTATTTTTAAATATGTTTAAAGTTGCAGAATGGAGTTTTGAAAAAACACAGACTTACCCTGAAAACTTGAACAAGCACTGCTTTAAGCTCCCTTCCACTTGCTTTTCTCGAAATATGACCTTTTTGTATGAGTATACTTCAACAAGCAACACGACAAAAAAAATTAAAAGAATTGAAAACAAAATAAGTTTAAGTTCTTACTGGAATATGAAGTAAATCCTATCTTTATAGATAGACCATAACATCTTCAAAACACAAAGATTAAAGCAACACACAACAAATACTCAGCATTTTAGCAGATTTAAGTATTGATACAAATGAAATTATATTGTATGAGCAGAAGCACAGACATCATGTGTTTGTATAACAGGTTGTTAGCAGATGCAATGTTTTAGAAGAGAAGAAATGTGAACTCAAGAAAAAAAAACAATTTTTTTCTTTATATCAAAGCTGATGTCAGCACTGTGGCAAGGTTAGGTGCTGCAGAAAGTGAAAAAAGTAACAGTTTCAGGATCCCATAATTTATTGCCAGTGTTGGCCACGAACATGGATAAATTAACACATTCAAGAGTGCCACTAGCATCTTGCTCCACTTTTAGCATAATGATTCCATTTTTTAATTTAAAATTAAATTAAACTTACAACAGCTTTCCAGTAAATGGCAAAAATTGAGAAACTAAATGATATATTTTTGACAGTCTTATGCAGAAACGAAAGATTTCCGTCATGAACGATAGCTTGGAGATTGCTGATTTTGCATGCTGCAGTACTTTAGTGTTTTATATACATGTCGAGCTTTGGGGTTGTCCATTATGGAAAAAGTTAACCTAATTTCTCACTTTAAACATAGAATAAAAATAAGGCAAGAGGTAGTTGAATGTATATTGTTACTTCTAAAATGATTATGTCAGCAAAGTGAAAAGAAGTATAGTACAATTATTTTCCCATGGGGTGCCTTACAAAAAATTATTATACTTTTATAAATATAAAAAAAAAATGTAAAAAATTCTAAACTTTCACACGTTGTCAACCACAAACCTTATGGTAAAGCATAATTACATCAAGTTGACAGAAAAGGTTTTGTCATTTCTTTTTTTGTTTTTGTTAAAATCTAAAAATAATTGTGTGTACTATTTATACTTACTGACTAAAGTAAGCAATAAGACAAGTATCCCTTAAGGAAATTATTTCTATTTTTTTTTTCATTTTCTTCTTTGCTATAGTTATTTGTCCCATTCAAACTTATATGCTTTATTCTCCTTTAGACACCTTGAACGCCTCTGCTGTTTGGAACACATTTTATCATTTTTTTACTGCACCCATCTGCCATATTTGAGGGACAGTCGCCTATGAATGATTATGATATTTTCATCTCATCATTGATGTGTTAAGTTATAGGTGTGTTTCACATGTGTATCACAGTTACAGGTTGAAAAGAGGGGGTTGCAAATATTGGTGAGTGTCAGAATTTGCCTTCCCAAAACCCATCCCGTAGAGGAGTGGACCCTTATAACTAATCACACATGTACTCTGATTATGTAAGTTTTAACTAATCTGTAGTCAAAGCACTGATACTCTCAGTGTAGTAATGCTAGTAGAAAACTGCATGATGGTAGATCCATTTTGAACTTAAAAAAGTAAACATTTAGAAAAGAAAAGGATGTCATTTACTTTGTTAGTAATTAATATACTGAAGACATTTGATCACTTTTTATCGCACACTTATAGAAAGTTCACAATAAAAACCTGCAGATTTGTGCAGCATTTTCCAAAAGATAAAACCCCCCAAAAAAGATTATTTTTCCCCTCACAGAAAGGGAACTTAGGGAGCACCCAATGAAATCAACATATTCAATGTTTTTTATTAGCTTCAGAACCTCCAATTCAGTCGCTTCAAATTGTATGATAACAAAAACACACCTCTCCATCTGCCAAAACCTCACCTATTTATATTCAATAATGTTTTTCATACAACTGCAGTGCTGAGTTGTTACAACCCAACAGAATTTATAGAGATAACCGAATTCTGCCTGGATATAAATGACTTTCACTTTCATATCTGTCCTTTATGCACCCAACATATGCTTATAATTGTTCATTTAAATGTGACACAAAGCTTTAACTGTTGTTTTGTATGTAGAAAAGTGGAGAATATGAGCTGTAATTGCAAACAGCGAAGCAGAGAACATATTCCTGAGACACAAGGCCTTTCATTACTTTTGGCTCGATCCAGTTCATAATTTCTTGAATTAATCTGCCACAAAATAACAGTTTTTCATAAAGCCTACAGATAGGAAACGTGTTATTATCACAAATGTGACTAAAAGTAGTTCTGTCGGTTTTATTCAGTTTTCTTTATTGATACATGTCAGCTGTTTTCAGCATAACATCTGTGTTACAGCAAATTGCATTCCCCCATCCAGAAAGGATTTTTTTGTCAGTTGTTTTTGATAATTATTAACACAGAAAAAACATACATGTATGTAGATGTGCACCGGATAAGCAGTGCTTCTTTGGAGCGGTGAGGGAACTTAGTCTGCAAAAACTGTAAAAATTAAATTCTGTAAAAAAGCAGAAAAGATCATAGTAATTTTCTGTCAGTATCTTTGTTTGTTTTGTTTTTTTTTTCTGTAAAAAATCTGTAAAAAAACAAAAAAAAAAATCCCCAAAACAGCTTATCTGTGCTTTTTTTTTTACAAAATTTACAGAAATATTTTGTTTCTCAATTGTAAATTACTCTAAAATACTGCCCATTGGCATCAGTGGAGTTGCCAGAACTCTATTACCAAAACAGCTCTGCTGAACACGGATGAAAGAAAAACAAGTTACGGAAAATTCCTTCAAATAAATGCAATACTTTCTATGCATACATGGACGTTTCCTACAGTACAGACAGCCACAGGCTTAGGTTAGCAAAAATGGCAAACTGTCCTAGTTCCTTTTTCTGATTTATTTTTGCTCAGTTGTTGTGCCTGCAATAAAGAGTTCTTGGCGAATGGTCTTAAATTGTCACTTAATCAGCAAATGGAATCGTTTTATACAGGCCTCAGAGGTCAATAGAACATTAGTGAACTAATAGGATTACCAAAGGAACACCACAGGATAAAGCCATGGGAAGGTTAGCGTGATGGCCAAATCCATGGCCACAATCCTTTGTTGGTAACTCCTTTATTTTTTATATAAACACAACACATTAGTTTCAATAAAAACCTTTATTAGTTGATTTAGATACATTTATTCTATTTTTTAGCGTGCACATTTAGTCACAATATGTATCAACTTCAAGTTAATTGTTGCTTCAGATTAACGCTTTGTTTTTTTTCCTGCTGGTACTTACCTGCCTTTGAGTTGCCGGACTAAGGATGGGGGTTGGGGTTCAGCAGACTTAAATGCTGATTGGACTGCACCACTAGTTCTTACTGGCAGGGGGAATTTGTGGTTTCCTTGTTTAGATAAGTTTGTTATTTAAGTAAATCGTAAGGTTTAAAGTTTAATACTTTTTTGAGTTTCATTTTTGGGTCTTTAGTTTAGCCAAACTTAGCTGGACTGTTATTTGTTTTGTGTTATTTGTAATTGTATTCTGTTTAGTTACCTTATTGTGTCTTTATTGGTCTGATCAGCCAGTATATAAACCCCGTGTGTCATTTCTTTGGGAGGTCAGTTATGTTTGTTTGAGCAGCCAGTTAGTTTGTTTGCAATTTTTTGCCTGAGTTCAGTTTTGTTTCTTTGACCTCTTTTATCAGCTTATTTTTGACATTGATAATCTTAGGGTTAAAATAAAAAACAAATAATTTTTTTAATATATCCTGTGACTCCTCCTGTTTTTAACTCGGTCCATCATGGGTAGACTATACAGCAGTAGTACTCAACATCAAAAAAAGCACCAGTAAAAGATCCATCTAAAAACTTAAAGCCAGTTCAGTGGGTGTTAATACTTTTGCAAGACACATTATGTAAACTTTTAACTAGTTTATAGGCAGTCTAAAGGAGAAATACATTATCCAACAATTGCTGATGAATTAAGAAGCAAAGAAGACTGCCATGTAACCTTGGTTGACCCATATCTAAAATATAATATGTAATAACTATAGGATCTTTTATAACAAGAACATCACAAAGCTGGAATATGTATGTCTGGTATACAATGGATTGTTTCAGACTCACACGTAGCTTCACTAATCTGAAAAAAAATACCAAGCTACACATCTGAGGGTGTGTGACTTCACAGCATTTAACGTAATGAAAAAGGCATGAGATGGGAGATAGGCGGTGATTTAATCTGTTGTTGCACAACCTGATGCAACTGTTAAGATAGCAGTAGAATGTGATAAACAGATTTATCTCTTATATAAAAGAAGCTAAATCTGTGACAGCATATGATGAACTTTCTGCTATCTTTTTGTTCTGGATTTTTTTCTTATTTTGCCTTTTAAACCTCAAGTCAGAACAATATTTTTCATATTAGGAAAACTCTTGGCCCAGCACAGCAACAGTGAGTCAGAAGATGCTGTAGTCGAGGCTCAGAAGCCTTGGGAGCCCTTTTCAAGTGAAGTTCCCGTGGGTTTACCCTCCGTGATTCCAGAATGTGCCAAGAGCCACACTGGCTCCAGCTGACAGGGTCCCCCTCAGGTCTCGGCGGCTGCCAAAGATGAAGAGAAGGCTCTGAGCAGACATGCAGTGACACGAGCTGATGTGTCCATCACCGCTTTCATTTCCTGCGCTTCGCCATTGATTCGTCAGTGGGGTGACATTAGTGACACGCTCTTTTAATCTGCTGCAAAGACCTTAGCCTATGGAGCACATCTCCTGAGGATGAGAACAAACCCTTGGTTGTGGGGGTCCAAATGGAAACTCTCACCATTACTGGCAGCACTTCTCCAGGTTTTGGAGCTTGTTTTGCTTTTACAAGACAGTCCAAGTGGAATAATGGATAAGATGGGCAAGATCAAATTGCAGAAAGTAGCATTCTGCAACAGCAATGATTTTTTATCAAAAATGATGGTAAAAAAGATCAAATAAAATTATAAATAATTATTCTAGAGGGAGGTTTTGGCCTATGATTTTCTGAAGGATATTTGAAGTCTGACAGTGACTTCAATTTAAGCTTTTAGATGCTCCTACCTTGTGATCAGGTAGCTTCCTCCCGTGTGTTGTCAAAGGTTTGATATATTGTTTCAGAAGCAGAAATGGGGAGGGTGTTGCTAGAAAGACACGAGCCTGCATTTTGTGAGCAAAATTAAAGGTCATTTGAAGAGAGTGAAAATTAATGTGAGCTATCAATTTCAGCCTTTTAAAAAAATGTGACATATTCTGGTCTGACACATCTTAATTAGGCCATCAATAGTGTGGCAACAGTGGCTAATGGTGCAGAGACACAGCTAGGATAAGTTTATTTTCAGACATTTAGAAAACATTCTTACTGCCATAAAAAATGTAACTAAAGCAAAAACACAATTTATGGTTTAGATATGGGCCAATTTCTGTGGTAAAGTAGAGCATCATTCCTATTTATTTGCAGCTTATGTAAACATGTGAAAAGCTTTATTTTTTTTACACGTCCTATACAGCAGTTTAGTACTCAGAGAAGTTTTTCTTATTGCCAATGTCAAAGGATTTACTTTCACAAGTGGAGCATTATGGCTTTCACTCAAATGCTGTGTTTGATATTATATGTATAAAAATATTTTATGGTCCATTATAAATGGATTTTTTTTAAATAGTATAGATATAAAAGATAAGCAAAATGGAAAAACTGAGAAAAGGGGGAGAGATCATCCAAAGGGAGCCCTGAGAGGACCACAGGGATAGCTGTGTCCCCTACACCATAGAAGCCCCCCATTTAGTTTAGACCTGATATGATCCAGGCGACTGGGCAGCCCAAGACCCAGCTTGACAAAGAAATAAGCACACAATCACAATCAGACATCCCTCGTGCCCACACATACAAACCTTCATGACTATACACTTAACGTAAAGAAACACAAGAATGAACAACGTTCAACCACTTAAACTCCCCCCACACACACTCTACAGGATTTAATATTAGTTCTGTGTCAGTTAGTCACATTACTTAGAGCTATTTAAAAACAAACTACATAAAAAATCTATTTTTAATTCACAAATAAGAAAAAGAAAAGAAAATGCATTAAAATTTGAAAAAACTGGGACAGTTCTCCTCTTTCTAGTCAATATAAAGAATTTGCCATTCATTTCTAAGTCAATGGGTCAAATGATATCAAAGGAATTACTTTTTGTTTATCAAGAGTGTTTGGTTCAGCTATTTATTTATGGTTCCCAAGAGAACAACTGTATGTGGGAAGAAGGAGCAGTAGGACAGAATCTCTAAACCAATGGCTCAAACTGGCCTCCTCCACAGAAACCCTCTCTTTCCACCCATTTCCTCTGTCTCTGGTGAAGATGGTGCAGAGGTATCCAACTGCTCCATTGCAAAACTTTGGATTACTGTGCCTGCCCTGTTTGTGTCTCCGTAAATAGAAATGTTTCCATAATTTTTTTATGTACATTTTTTTGAAGTGTTTATGAATGTAATTGAATGTTCAAGTATTGCATCACAAGAGCTTGACAGAAAAACGTTTTCACACTCTTTTGAGGGGTTTTTCCCCTTTTGCAAAAGTGTTTATGTGCTTAAAATGAGATGGAAACAGGATGGCATGCACCATTGTTAACACTAGCAATATAAAGTAAGAACAAATTGCTGGATTGCAACAGATGCATTAAAACCTCTGTTTATTATTGATCTTTGATTCATGCTGGCTTACAACCTCTACTTCCTGTTTATTAAACCTAAATTTATCTCTGCATTGCATTTTGCATCGCTGGTTAAGTCACTCCAGTGGATGGAAACAAGCCTGATTCAAATTTTGTTTTTTCAATATATTGAAAAATTCACTTAGAATCCACATGACATTTGGATGGAAACAGGGCTAATGCCAGTTTGCTGTCTGCCAATCACAGCTGGCACTTTTCTCGGCTCGTATACCCCCACATGCTCCACGATCCCCTGGGTCCTCCTGGTAGCATATTCAAATAATATATGTGGGCAGAAGTAAGTCTCTGTGCTAAGATAGTTGTACTTTAAGCAAAAATAACACATGATGTCCACTACTTGGAATACGTCAGTTTAGTGATGATGTGGGGATGTTTTACTCTTACAAAAGTATGGAAATCTTGCTTGTTTTGGGGGGGTCTTCTGCATTTTAAAATACTAGGTGTCTTCTACTGGAGAAAAAGGGTTTTTCGAGTAAGAAGAGAAAATGAAAGAGTAATCTGAAGTACTAATAAAAGACGAAAGGTCAAAATGCCTTCTCTTATTGAAATATTGTAAAGAAGGTTAAATCCTGCCATGTCACAAACCAGTAAGTTTAGCACACACAATGTCATGCATCTAAAGTGTTAATATTTATCAGATAAGGATGAAGGAAGCTTATCAAAAATAAGTTTTCTATATTTCTAAAAGCCAATACATGTGAGGGTACTGTATGTGCTTAATGCAAAGTAGTTATAGTTATTTTGCAATGTTTTCTCAAGTTATACTTTTAATCTTAAATATTACTGTGAGCTATTTGCAAGAATCTATTCCTTAGTGTGTGATTTAATTACATTTTTTCTTTATTGAAAGCTTAACGGTCTTGTACCAGAGATTCTAATTCTCCAAAAGGGGGAACTTTCTTTATTAGCGTCACTCTTTAAACTCTTTCTGCTCCCTCTGTCCCACCCACCACCCATCCCATACCACTCAGAATAAATAAGATAAGGGAGAGCAGTGAATGCATCCATCATTCAAAGTGGAAAAGGGTAATTTAGCTGGGCCCTTCTGACAGCTTTACAACTTTGCACGCTATTCTGTTTTAATTGGCAATCATGAATTAAGTGAATGAGAGCTATGTTGGCTGCCAATGTCTGTTCTTATTGCAGCTTTTAATTGGCTTGACTTGATGAGTTCCTGAGATATAACCACACAATATATTCTCGTGATTGGCAACCCGTTTGTCACCATATAATTAGGCTGCAGACAAATCAGACATATGAGGGTTTCCTCCTCGGCCATACCACAGTCATTTCTTTGACACATCTCATGGGATCGATGGACCATGTACGGTTGAGTGTAGCGTGTCACATGACGGAGATTTGGTGCCGAATACAGAGATGAGGCCAAAAGGCTGTGATCTTCAAGTGATCTTAAATATAAGCTGTCACTGTCATTTAAAAACCACAAACTGCATCGTATTTCATCATGATTTTATCTGAAAAATAAAAAAATTATAAATGATGTAAACAAAAATCTTAAATGCGTAGTGTCCTTTGTATTCAATCCCTTTCATTTCTATGCCCCTATCAAAAACACATTGCAACCAATTCCATTGGAAGTCACCAAATTAGCTAACTTATTTCAAGATGAAAATCTGAGGCTGGACAGAGGATGATAATGACAAAAAAAATTGTTAAGACCAAGGAATACAGCAGAAAATTATATTCAGTTTTTTTATATAGTGCCAATTCAAAACTCGTGTCATCTTAAAGCACTTTTCAGAGACAGGTCGACCAGATCATACAGTCAGATTGGTTCAACGTTTTTTTATCTAAGAAATTAAGTCAAGGGTTGTTGTGAAGTTAAAAGCAGCATTAGGTTCTCAAACTGTTACTAGGCAGGATCCAATAAAATAAAAAAAGAACAGTATAATTACAAAATTTGATCATAAAATTCATAAAATTGGATTAAGTGTATTTACCCCTAATTGAAGAAAGTATGTTAAATGATCTGCTAATGGAAGTAATATTTTTACTACTGAAATAAGACAACCATATGCACTGCACTTGAAATAAGATGACTGAGATTATATATGTTTTTCATTTTAAATGTAAGCAACTTGTTCTATTGGCAGAACATTTTACTTGCCTGATAAAATTAAGGGAACATTAAGCTTTTTGCAATGATAAACAAGACACAGTTGTCAGCCAGGTAACTTTGGTGAAAACTACAAAACAGCTGTTTAATAATCCACCATATCAGAAATACAACACATATGACATGGACAAAAAGCCACACAAAAAGCAATATTGCTTGTAATGAACAAAAAAGGTTTACATTTAAACAAAATACAACTGTCATGATCCGGGGTTCTTTGCCATTCTGTTGTGGGTTTTTGCTCTCCTGTGCGCCTTTCCTGTTCCACCACCAGATGGCGCATGGTTCGTTTGGAGTGCGGTGTGGCTCCCAGCGGCACAGGTGTTTCCACTCAGCCTCATGATCCTCTCTGCACTTAAGGAACTGCTGCCCAGTTGTCGGAGCTGAGTGTTTGCAAGCTTTTGGTACCACAGAGCCTCGTGAGTTTAACCTCCAAGTGATCTCCTCGTTGACTTGTTCTTACAAGTAACTGATTTCTTGTGTTTTGCTCGTTGCCTTCAGGTGCTCTCCTGGAAGTCTGGATTGCCGTCTGCTCCTGGCTTCTTTACTGAGCAAACCTTCCCTCGTGACGCCGTGGTGTTTACCCACTGGATGCCCGAACTCTCGGTCTCTCTTCTCCATTGTTCTCCTGGATTCTCTAAGCTCCACGACTGGCAGAACCACAGTTTCTGGAGTCTCTGACCACCTTGAGCATACCTGTCCGTTTCCCACCGCACTCCTCCGCTGCTCCTGGACCCACACAGGAAACAAAGACCCCGGATACCAAAACCTCCCTTCTAAACCTGGAACCCTTCTCCAAACATGTCTGCTTCAGCCGGTGTTTCCTCCCTGGACCTGGCTCTCGCCTCGCTCCCCAGTTACATCTCTTAAAATAATCATCTTAAACCTGATAAAGCTCTTAGAATAATCACCTTAAACCTGATAAAGCTCTTTTGTCTTGGTGTTCTGCATGTGGGCTTGGCACTTAAAAAACCCAAACATGACATTAGGTTCACTGCATACAGAAATTGTAAATTGTGATGCAGATACTAGGTGATAAAAAACAAATTGTGCAATTTATAGCTGTTATTTAAGTAATGAAAAACTTAGCTTTGTTACAATGGTTGTGATGACTAGTAGAATATCTGAATGCACCTTAAAACATTTTTAATGTCTGGCTGGCCCCTGTAATTGCAATTAGTCTGCTCAATTTATGAAGGATAGTATCCCCTGACACAGGTTATATTCCAAACTGTAATCCTTCTCTCCACCTGTTTCCTGTCTAATTACAGTTAATAAACCGTTGATGTACTAGTAGCATCCACCGTTTGTATTCAACGGTATGTACTGTAAGTATGAGTCTGGTTTTTACCAGCTGATTCCACCATCTTGTTTGCTTTAGGCTCTGACCCATTGCTGACTAGGGATGGGAATCGAGAACCGGTTCCTGTTCAGAATCGGTTCCATGTGCTCCGATTCCGTGGCATCGTTTGGCAGC
>JAUZNJ010037270.1:0-27123 GCA_034780135.1 Jordanella pulchra | reverse complement strand
TTTGTCTGTTAATCTTTCTATTCTTCAACTCACTCATCCAATTTTTCCGATACTTTTTAAGCACATCCATCCATCCACTTGAGGCAAATATATGTTGAAGTCTGGATTTTAGTTTTCATATTTAAAGCCTGATCAGAGAAAAATAACTAAAATGAAAAGCCAACCTTTGGATTTAGTCTATAAATTATGCTAAAAAGTACATAAAGCCTTGCGTTAAGCAGGATTTATAGAGCTAGACTTTACTGTTTAGGTGTTGTCATATTTTGAAATCCATTAGACAATCATAATCAATGGCTAACAAATAACCATATGTAAAACAAAAAGGAATATTTCCCCAAATGAGTTCTAGCTAAGAGCTGGTAGATTTGGATCCCTGATGAAGAAATAAGCCTAGAGCCCCAAAAGAATGAGCTAAATGGCTAATTACAATTTTTCCTGTTGGCATATTTCAGATAATTATGTTCAGCTAAAGCAGATAAAGTACAATTCTATCATATTACACACACAAAAAAGAAAACATATTAAAGAAAAAAAAGAGAAACTTGTTTTATTAGTAATTTCCCTAACAAAAATAATACATAAACATTTTTCTGTAGGCTTATTAGTAAACATTTTGATACAATTGTTAACATGAGAGTAAAACAAGAGCATGATAAACGACTTTCCTCATATAGGTCATCTAAGGCGTTTCATATTAACTTCTTGGCAGAGCTCCATACATTACATCAGCACTTGATTAATCACAATGACCCATTTAATAAAGACATGAAGCATCATCCTGCCAAAATACAACTCATTGTTCTAGGAAAAAAAAGTGCATAACTAATCATCTCATTGATAAACAGCAACATTTTTACCCTATTCCCAGTGTTTTTAATATTCACAACACATCTATAGTGTTTATAACTGGTTTTCCCCCACTTTTCACACACGTAAGGCTGCAGGCACTTGTAGCACCAGTATTAAGGATCCCACGTACAGAGGGTGTTACGGGGGGGTGTAGTTTCAGGTGGTAGCATAAAAATCACAATACTTGGAATGCAAACATCTTTTAGGTTGATTGGTTGCCTGATTTTAGGTAATTTCTGGAATATTGGGATAAACCTTCATGTGTGTCTGTATTTAACACGTATCTAACAAACTGTAAGGAAAGAACCTCCCAAACATGACAAGCTGAACAATTTGTTAATAGCAGATTATAAACAACCTTTCTGCAGACAAGATGAGCTTCAGTCACGTCGTCTGCTGCTCAGTCTTTGGCAGATAGTTCCAAGCCAAAAACAAAAAGGGGAGGCTGTCTTAGACCTGTGCTTTAAAATGGACCGCAATCATTAATTCCCTACATGTCCCTGGCCTGCCGGGTATAACAGAACAGTGCGGATAGCCGTCACCGATATTCTGCTGCATCTTCTGTGCTGCATTCTTAAGTTAGTGCTACTTGCCAGAGAATTTGTGTCACATATGTCAGGATAAAAATACGTTAAGGCTGAGGTGTTTTGCAGCAATAGCTCGTGTTCAAAGATTCGTTTGGAATGCTTGATAGTGACAGTCTGGGGAATTTCATATTTACAGGATAAATCGGTTTTCAAATTAAAGTGAAATTACTTTGAAGAAGAAAAACAAAAATAATCTACTCTAGAAGTTTGGGTAATTTGCATAAAAAAAAAAAAAAGGATACATCCGAATCTCCTTAAAAGTCTGTGCTTTGCTTGTTTAACCAGGTGACTCAGTGAGTGCTCACATGTTAACTGCTACTGTAAGAACAAGATGACATGTCTCTGCTCTGCCAGCTGTATGTTTACACACTTTTCCCCTCATGGTGAACAGATAGAAATAGGAAGGGGAAAAAAAACAACCCAAAACAACTTAGAATCCTAAGCAGAGGTTATTTTATCTTTTAAATAAAAAAAATTCTGATTTTAGATGATGCATTTCCATTACAAATCAATATCATATTTACATAATTTTCAGTCAAGTATGACAATATTACAGATAACTTAAATGACAAGTAGTTGATTAAATAGTTTCTTGGTGAACTCTAATCTGATCCATCAATGCAAGTAAAATAATGCTAATTTAGAGGAAATCATAAATAAACAGAAAAGCTTGCTTAAGGACTAAACTACAGAGCATAGAGAGAATGGTGGGGACAATTACTTAAGGTCAGATTAAAGCTTGTATAGTCCAGTGTTTTGGCTCCATTTAGCATCCCAAAAATAAAACAGGTGCCCATCACTCTCTGGACAGGTTGGAGCTTTACTTTAACATACAGGCCTGAAAAGGTTTAGACTTCCACAACAAAAAGAAGGCGGCAAAAACTGACTAATTTTTTTTTCCTTTCACCCTCTTTTCTTCTTTATGTAAAATCACTTATTCAAGGTTTATGTTTCTGTGCATTATGACGGAGAAGGACACTTCCTGCAAATAATCACAATCAACAACAGTTGTGCAAATAAAACAGCAATAATGAAGCACAAAATAACAAAAACATAACTGTGACTTAAGAATCCCCAACTACTTCAAATATACTTGATCCACAGCTTCAAGAAATATATATATATATATATATATATATATATATATTTTTTTTTAACTTGGCCTTAGTGATGACTATTTCATGGAAATAGTGATTCACATAAAGCTTTCAGAAGTTCACATCAACTATCTCAATGTGAGAGATTGGGTTAGGGGCCGCCTGGTAAACCGACGAATCCCAGTGAGTCCCAGGCGCCCATCTAACACAGGTTGGAGAGCTCAGAGCAGTTTTCACACAGCTTGGAGTCATGAGGGACACAAGAGGGTAAAATGCAGCAGAAGGCGGCAGGATCATTGTGACCTGTTTGGGTGTTGTTCAGACTCCTGCTTACTTAATGCCTCGTTTTGGAACAAATCTGTGAGTTTTTTTCCAGTTGCTCCTATGAACTAGAGGAGGCGGTTGGAGGCTGCTCTCGGGTGAATCTTTTCCTCTCCTCCTGTTCCTCATCCTGACGAAGAAGAAGAAGTAGAAATCATGGTTAAAATTGACTCAAACAATCGTTGGAGCAAAAAAAAAAAAAACAACTCTTATGAAGGATAATAAAAAAAGAAAAAGTGTGCTTAAATTGGAGATTTTAATATAAAATTGGACTGATCTCCTGCTATCAGTACTGGACCGGGACATCTCTGATAAAGAAAAAAAAAAAAAAAAAAGACAAAAAAATCTCAGCAGGCATTTTTTAATGATGTTTTTTTTAAAACGAACGTGATTAAAAATGGCATTCAGAAGAAACTGTGAATTTCTCATTTATAAGTCTAAATTTATACATGGGAATAGTGTGTTACACATAGTTAGAATATTGGGACAAGAAAAAGAGACCCTCCGGTGTCATTACAAGAAGTTCACACCGTGTCAGCCGTCTCCTCCCCTTCAGTGTGCTCCCCGTAGTGACCGTACATCTCCATGTCAGAGAGAGCACTTTCCAATGCCTCCTCTTCATAGTCAGTCTGATAGTCTGACTCCTCTATGAACGGAAAACAGTGGAAGACAAAAAAAAAGCAGGTTGTGGGTGAAAAGGATGAAATAAGTGTGTTGAGAAAGATAATGTGGCAGATTCAAAATCCCTGAAAAAAAAAAAACCCACAAGAACTCAAAAAGCACCATTAAAGACAGATTGAGAAAAGAAAATGAGATAAAAAAAAAAACAGAAAATAGCATTTCCAAGAGGAGAACCTAAAAGCTACTATAGATACGTTTTTAGATGTTATTTTCATAGAAATGCTGCACTTAAAGGATTAAAACATAGTTTACATTTCTTCTCATTAATATGAAAAAAAGTTATTATAATTATTATTCACTGCTTGAAACTCAATTTCCCTTCGGAGATTAATAAAGTAAAATTGAATTGATCAATAAATTTCATCTGACCGGGAAAAAATAAAAGAACAAAAAAATATTTAAGGAGCAGGATTGTTTTAAATCCACCTGGCAAACAGCATGGCAGCACATTTCTAGACTAATCATGATGTTTTGGTGAACGCTGTGCTGCTGAGTCATGTGTGAGGAGTTTTACCATCCACCAGCACAGGCTTAACAGGCTCAATGCGAGACACGATTTCTGCAAGGTCCGTAAAGGAGGCATTGGGACACGTCATCACCTGAAAGACACAAATTCAGCAGCAATCATTTTTTGACCAGGCTTCTTAAACCTCAAACCCATTTAGCCATTAGTTGCAGCCTAATGTGACATTCATGGGATAAATTTAAATGACAACCTGATAACACAAAGCATGTCCATTTTGTTTTGTGTTAAAAGCCATCATCTGTCATTTACATACAGTAATACATCAATTGAAACAGGGTTTAATTGAAAGATGAATTTTATTATCCAAATAATTTCTTTCTGTTTCTCTGACATTTTTTTTTTTCTGGCTTGGATTTTGTTCAGCAATATGCATTTTAAGTGGAAGACATGCATTGTTTCCCTTGAGATACATCCTACAAGACTATCTGAAAATAGCAAGGCATCATTATTAAATGTCTGTGTGGGCTGGCTGTTTTAAAGAATAAAAATGGGAGTTGGTCAGAAGACAGCAGAACTGTTCAAATCTCAAACCCTAACAATAGCTTCATTCTTGTAGTCCTTTTTTTTCCAACAAATGTTACTGCAACACTTAAAATGAATATTTTCTATTATTACCTATTTGATTTTGTAAGAATGTTGGCTTCAGGAAATATTACTAAAAGTCAAATCTAGAGAAGGATTTGTCATACAGAGTAGGTAATCCCTAATTTTTTCTTTAAAAAGACTAAGTCAACTCTAAACTTTGTCCCAAATCAGTCATTATTCCCTGACGTTCTATAATTAAAATTCCTGGAGAGGATGTGACCTCCTTTCTAAGCAATGCCTTTTTAAATAGTGAATCATTTTGGATTAAGTGACTTAAGATAAAAACTTGTCACTGTGTGGTTAAAACAAAATCTATGCCTTAAAGTAGGAGTCAAAATATGACGTCTTGTTTGAGAATCAGTTATTTTTCCAGATGACTTAAGAAAAATGTCAACCTTTACTTTAAATACTTTGTTTTTTTTTCCATGTGAAGTTTACTCTGTGGACGCACACTTCAGTTCTGCTAAGGTATTTTTTGATTTCCTTCAGCTTTTTCCAAGCTATATCTTGATGACACTAAATACAACCATCTACAACACAAAGTTTTGTTGGCAAGTAACAAGTAAAAGCATCTTAGAGCTAAATATGAAGCCTTCTAACTCAACAGCAGGCAGTAGATTAGATTATTTTAAAGGAAACATGTCAAGTTCTCTGATTGTTTTATTTTTTATGCATTTTAAGGTTTAGGTTTGGGGATGACGGTGCCAAACAATTATCCATTCAATACTTTTCACCACTTTATCCATATCAGCAAACAAAGTACATTTTAAATTTATATGTTTTCAATTTTAAGGGGTTTCACCACTTAAGAACAACATATTGACTTAATAAAATCAAGCTGATATTAAGGAACTACGAATCTATTTTTTGATTTTTTGATATCATTTTTGTTCTACTGGATAAATGAACAAAACATTTAAAAAAAAAAAAAAAAAAAAAAAAAAAAAAATCACTGCAATTTTTTTTAAAAAATGGTCAATCAATAAAAATATGTCACTTCCATTAATTGCCAGCAAATAGAGGGTCTTTACATTAGTTTAGCTGCAGTAACTAAATGTGAGAAAATGCAGCTGACTTTCTTTGGTATCGACACCTAACCTCCAATTAAGGTCTAATTTCCACATTTTTAAAGTGTGTCCACTATATTTATCACCTCCCTGTACTTACATCGCTCTTGCATTGGGTGTTGTGTGTCTCCTCTTGGTGCCGGTCTTTCATCATTTTCTCCACTACGCCACTCCGCCTCCACACATCAAACACGGTCTTGCCATGCTGGTAGCCCACTTCCTACAACACCCCACAAATATGCACAGATTTGAAAGAATAAATCATAAAAAGACACCAGACGTTAGGATTATGAATCAGGATCTATAACGTGAAGAGTGTTTGATTAAATAAAAAGCAAAGTGTGTCTAAATCTTACAGCTATCTCATCAAATTTGCCAAACTCCAGAGTGCGATATCTGTCGATCGGGGGCCTGATATACTCGCAGTAGTCGCTGCTTTTCACAGACTCTAGGTGTCTGACGCAGCATACGTACGCCAGCCGCGTCTGAATCTCTGCCATGTTCAGCACCTGTTGAAATCAACTTGATGATCAAACAAAAAGCACCGCCACAAAAAATCCTCATTGTTATTCATAGACGTGTTTTTTTTTTTTTTTTTTAAACCTCCTCCCACAGCTTGTTGCATTTTTATTCGTTAATCAATTCATCACCTTCACTTTCTCTGCCAGGGGGTTGAGGCGTTTCCATAGCACCCACCAGCCTGAGAGCGAATCGCCATAATTAGTGAGGTTGGTTTCATCCCGGCTGCCCACATCAATAGCTATCACCACCTTGGCCCCCATGGAGCGCGCCACATCAGCTGGGAAAGTCGGAAGCAAACCAAAAGAGAAAGAAACAAACATTACCGGGAACATAAAAGATATGTAAACATAATTCCCCACAAACGCATATATTGAGGTACAGGGAAACAGATTTAATACAGTCATAAATGAAGGAGTTAGTTCAACAAACCAGGAAGGTTGTTGATGTAGCCTCCATCCATCAGTAGGTGTCCATCTTTGGGATCACAGAGAGGAGGCAGATATCCTGAGAGAGACATGCTGGCTCGAACGTAGCGCCACAGGGAACCTTTACCAGCAAACAGGACATCTTAGAAAGCATATTTCAGAAAATAGATCCAGGGCTTCCTAAACATTTACCGACCCTCCTGAGATGTAAAACGCCTCAATATTAAAGAAACATTGACTCAAAAAGCATAATCTCAAATTGAAAAACATTGAAAAACAAACTTAAATATTAAATAAATTTGTTTAAACAGTGTATTCCAAGTTAAGGAAAAATATGTTTACAATTATCATCTATTCTCTAATTCTGCAGTATTTGTTGGTTCAACCTCTAACTTTCTGCTCTCTCTGTTTTTTGTCTTCATAGTAGCTTCATCTGGTCTGTTCCTGTTTGCTGTGGCTCCATCCTGGAGAGAAATGTCGGCTGTGCTGCTACCATCAACACCTTTGTTTATAGTTATGGGAGCTTGGCCTGTTTTTCAGTGTTGTCCTGTTTCTCTAACTGTGACCAACTGGATGTGCTCTCTATCATCCTCTGATGTGGGAACTGGCTCAGAGCTTGTCTGCCTTGCTGTGTCTTTCCTGGACGGCGCCGCCTGTGGACCTATCTAACAGTTAGCTTTTATATACCTTGAAATTAAATGTTTTGTGAATTGGCGCTACAGAAATAAACTGAATTGAATTATTAGCACCAGTTATACATACATAAATTTATTTATGCATTTAATTGTTATAATTGCAGCAGGACTATTATAAGCCTCACACTATAGCTTTAAAGAACAGTAACTAAACTCAGGTGAGACACACATTCAATTAAATATAAACCAAAAAACCTTTATTTTCAGGCTTAAATATATTGCTAAATGAGGAAATGTTAACTGGGCTTTCGAGTTAAATGATTCTTTAAGGAGAGAAAAGTTAAGCAAATGAAAAAGAAGAAATAGAGAAGAAGTGGGAGGGTGAGAAACTCCAAGACCAACTCAACACTCACCATCGGTGTGTACCCTCATGGCTGAAGCACTGATGTCTGTGGTGATATTGAAATATGGGATCCAAAGGTCCTGCATGTTAATAACACCTCATCAGAGCAGTAAAAGACAGCGAACGAGGTGAGGATAGTCTTCTGCTGAAACTCCAACACCCTGATGCTTTTTTTTTTATTTATTTATTTATATGTTGGGTATCATACTCACCTCAATCTGTTTGCTTTGAAACACGTTGCTGATGCTGGAGTTGAAGCCAGCACCCGTAAACATGGAGGACACAGGACATGTGAAATCCAAAGCCTTCTTAAATGTTGATGTCATTTCCTATTAGAAAAGTGAAAGACTAATTATTACAAAGTATTCATAAAGTTAAAAGCATAACAAACATCTGACAGGCAAAAGATATAATTGGGACCTTAAAACAAAAAAAAAACAAAACCAAAGAGATCTCTATTCTACTTTGTTGGTTATTTTACTATAAACCATTGTTTTTAATAAATGTTGTTTTTCAAACTTAAGATGGGTAAAAAAAACATTTCAAAAAGAATTCAGAAATAAACAGGTCTAAAACAGGGATGCACCAATAACAAAAAATCAGAGCCAATATCTGATAACAATATTGTTATTTTGACCGATAACCACTTTTTCACGTTTTTATACATTTTCCTACCCTTTGAACACCAGAAACATCGTTATTATTATCGTACCAGTTTAACTAATCAGGCCAATATAGAAATACTTAGGAATAAATATTAATATCTTGCCAATGTTGGTAGTTTTTTTTAGTCTAGATGATAAGACAGCATATAATACATTTGAGAGACAAAAGCAACAACAACCACTTTATGAATAACTACCTATAGCTCACTTTGTTTGCATACAGATGCTGTCCGACTAAGTTAGGATTCCTTTTTTACTTTAATGTTTTATTTTTGTTTAACACTTTGCCTTTAAACAAAGCACCCTGTGTATATTTACCACAAGACCACATGACTGTAGGTACTATATTATCCATGTGAGCATTTAGTGAAGCAGTCAGCAAGGGAGAGCAGAAATCAGCAAAAATCAAAGTGTGAAAAAGCAAAAACAATATTTAGTATCAACATCAGGATAAGAAACAAGTTGCCCTCGAAAAACAATATAGTTTGTGATCCCGAAAAATATCTGAGCAACATGATTCCCTAAATTCAGGTCTGCTTTAAAGACTTTGGTTATTATCTGAACAAGAGTTTAGATCATTACACAAAGGTTCGCTGCAAAGATGATTTAAAATGTTAAAGAGGCTTGAAGGACGTCTTAAGAATCAAAATAATATCAAAATCAGAATAAAAGTGATCAAAACAAATAAACTGCTTAGGTTTTTAATGCTAGTGCGTTTCATTAACAGAAAGCAGGATGTTTTAATTGAGTGAAAGTTAATATTTAATACATGGTCCCAAAAAACATAAATCTGCAGGTGACAAATAAACATCATTGTTCTGTAGGCAGAATTGCCCCTAATGCAAATATGACAGATTTCTTTTGGAACCCATGAGGTGTAAAAAAAATAAAAACCATGATGACTTATGAACTGGAAAATTCAGCAATTGCCTAAACTTTGTGTATAACTATATTTCTACAGTTCTACTAGATATTATCATCTTCACAACTTTATTAATGTCAGTATTATTGAAAAAGAAGATAAAACAAATACAATCTTAGACACAGGTCACTGGTGAGTTTTACAATTTTCAGAAGAGGCCACAGGGGGGGGCCCTCATGTGGTCCTTGGGGGCACCACATTAGTGACCCCTGAACTGAAGAGACTGTGTGAAAAGAAATGATCAATGATCTAATTTTTTTTGTGCTCCAAACATGTTATATGTAAACAGGAGAAAACTATCTTCTGTCTTGATGTTTTGCTCATTTAGAGCAAGTGTTCAATAACTGTAACAATGAAAAAGACCTCTTCATCAAATGACAGAAAGCATATATGCACCCTCTTCACTGGCAGTGTCACTTATCTAAAGCCAGACATGAGGCAGGTGTAACACTCTGAAAACCTTTCCATTGTATGGTGTGAGTGATGAATCAAAGCTCATCTACAGCATGTAGAAGAGTCTCACCATTGCCCATTCTCTGGCTCTAATCCTCATGCGGCTCAGGCTGCGATCCTCAGCATACAGAGCCCCCATTAGGGCTCCAATCGAAGTCCCACCAATCAGGTCCACCGGGATACCGGCCTCACAGAGTGCTCTCATAATCCCCACTTGGGAGCAACCCCTAATAAGGAGAACCAGACAACAGAAGAAAAAAAAAATGACACAGACTGCCATCTGTTTGTTAAACAAGATCAGTTAAGAAAAAAAAGTTTACCTGGCCCCTCCTCCTCCTAGGACGAGAGCAATAGCATTACCAGTGAGAACCCGAGCCAGACGTGAGAAGTCAGAGTGGAGGTCTGCAGGCTTCTCGAACACACGCTGGTACAGCTCCAGCTGGAAAAAAAGGAAAGTATTGCAAGGTGAGAGAATAAGTGAGAGATGAAAAAGCCAATGGATGGAGTAGAGGACACTAAAAGCTCAAAGTATGGTTGATCAACTAAGCAAGGTTCTTTGATATGTGAGATAAACCAACCAGCTTGGGGAGGCTCCTTTTAGAGAAGACCCTTCTGGGACAGGAGAGGTGGAGGTGCCTGGAGATCCAGCTTCGCATGTTCAGCCAGTTCACAGTCCCTTGGGGAGGAGGGCCATCTTCTCGGTGTAACAACACCAGCTGCTTCTGGGCCCGAACTGCACTTCCTTCTAACATGCGCTCCAGCTGGGGGAAGAGAGGCAACGAGCACAGATGTTTCTGAGCATTTTCAAGTTGACACTTTTTTCCCCCTTCTGATGCTGGTATAGATGGAATGATGGGAAATATTCTAAAAACTGTACAGAACAAGTAAGGACCTCAGGTTTAAACAGGCAAATAATATCTCTACCTATAAAATAATATAAGGTAACTTAGAAATAGTTACAGTAAGAATGATTGCAAAGGTAATATCTGGATAATGATTTTTTTTCTTTCCTGAGGGCAAAGCCACATGTGTTGGGTTAGGGTGCTTTTCTAGAGATATAAACTAGAAATTGACTGATAAATTGGCCGGCCAATATTTCTTTCTTGTATCGGTATTGTCCGACACATGCATGCGTTGGCCTTTCATTACTGCAGCCGGTAGCCATGCTTTCAGATCGTGTGAAGCGTTAGAACGGCAGTTTCCCTCTATTTTCCAGTCATCATTAAGTGTTTGGTTTGTTTATTATCAAATCACTTTTGTTTTAAATTGAGACGTGTTAAACATTTCACATTACTGTGTCATTCTTACAGATATGAAGGACGGAAACGTAGAATCAGCTTTAAGAAGCTGGATCTTATGCACCTTCAGTTAGACTGCTGACATGGTGCGTTCGGTTTCAGACATTGTTAAGTATGGATGCATTCTATATTCTAAAAAGGCTGTGCATCCGTTTCCTTCCACCAAATGAACCACTTGGTGTTAGTATTTAACATACAATTCCACTACAATGCAGTGAAGTTTGTTATTATAGAAGAACGGAGATTGCAAAGCTGCAGGAAAAAAAAGGAAAAGGTTAACGTATATTAACTGTTAGGTTTTCATCTCTTTATCCAATTGACTATTTAATGAACATTTTGGTTAAAGAAAAAAAGGATAATGTTCAGATTATAGATATCTTCTGCTAAGAGTGTTAAGATCAGAATCTTACTTTTTTTTCTAAATGTGTTTCACCCAAAAAGAAGATCTGACTCATTTTGAATTTGGGTAAATATTGATCCATCTTGTGATTCATTCTTCAATTTCCCAGCCAACAAGGGCTCACTCCTTTTTCCGCTCCGCTTTAGAGAAGATTACTTCTCCTTCATGAGCCATACGTGCACTTGGAGACCTTGATTCTCTTTCACATCCATCAGTTCTTTGCTCATTTCTCAAAGTATGCTAACGGTTCAAATGCATGTCACCCTGAGCCAATTCAGCCATTACAATGTTTAAACATGAAGGGCCCAACCTGAATCAACTGAATAATGTTTGGAAGTGACCTTCATGACACAGACAGAGATTCATGGTGCAGCTGATGGATATTTTCTGAATTTTACAGGTAAAGTACGGCAAAAAAAAAAAAAATAAAATAAGAATAATCGCATTCATTTAACACAAATGTGTTGCTACTACTTTAAAATGTTCAATCACAAGTTAAAAAACATCAGCAAATACGTGTCCAGCTTCTAAATGCACTAAAAGTTTGTTCAGATTAAAATACTGTTACAATAAACCTTTGAACACAAAACTGCTTTCAAAAGAAGAGTTAGATTATAGTGATCATTCTAATAAAATCATGTTAACAAAACTACTTATATTAATTTGCATCATTACAGAACAAACAACTGTCAGCTTCTAACTGGGATGAGTTTGATTCTAGATCATTTCGTAGGTTTGGCTGTCGAAGAAAGCATCACAATATAAACTGCAGGTAAAGAGATTTTGCCACAAAGAAGATTTTGGTTAAAAAATATCCATTTGCTCGAATGCTTTTACTCAGTATCTAAGTATAAATGACTTTTTTGAAGTTGAATAATAATTTAATTGTAATTTACATCATATAAATAACATACAAATTAGCTTGTCTGCATCTATTTAAAGAAGATAAAAACAACAAAGCTGCTAAGAACTTTTTTTTACAAATATGTCCTACTTATCTCCATTTGCTGCCCATTCTTTCCATCTCACCTCACCAACAGCAGGGTCTTGCTCCCCTAGTCCAACAATAATGATGCAGTCAGCCTGACGGATGCACCGCTGAGTCCACGGGGTCAATGTGTAGTCAGTCTGATAAAGAACTATGCGATGGATGTCTTCTTGTTGGCCCAGCCAGCTGGAAAGACGGTACTCATGGACACTAAAGACAAAGAGAGTCTATTAATAAAGAAAACTGCAGATCGATTTTTCCTCTTGTGCCTTTAAAAAAAAAATTAAAGATAATTGAAAGAGCAGCAGCGAGGGAACTCTTTATGTTTCTATATCCAAAATATGGGAAACCTAAAGCATAAAAAGTATATATTTGAACCTCTCACATAAACTTGAGCTTTTAATAAAAACTTACCTATCCAGTGCTGCAGCTCCAAGCCTCTGTTTGATACTGTCACTTGTCAAAAGAAGAGTTGGTCCTGTGTGAGATCAGATCACATTCACTCAACGGGTGTCTGACTTATACAGGGGTTCCCAACAGTCTACAGGCCCAAATAATTTGCTAAACAATCGTGTAAAATGTCTCCTCTTCCTGTCCTCTTTGGGAGGGGTATATAAACATACTGCATCACTTTATCAGCTTTTCACTATAATAAAATGATCATATAGAATTTCAAAATGACTGAATGTTTTAATTTTTTTTGTTTTGTTTTGTGTTTTTCCTACATCGATATCGAAATTATATCGGATCAGTTGAAATTAAGAAATGTATCGCGATATAAATTTTGGACATATCATCCAGGCGTTACGGTTAAAAGTCATTAACAGAGAATTTCTAAGCTATCAGATTACAGCAGAGGATGTTCATAGCGTGAACTCTGTAAACTCATTCAACCAAGTTTCTATTCCTCAGCTCTACATTTTTGAAAATCATTTAGTAAAGTGCTCACCGGTTGCTACAAGCAACTTTTGAACTTGCAATATTTCAGCACAACTAGATCCTAAGAACAACACAGACTCCACTTCCAGTAAAGAAGCACCAAAAAAACTGCTGACATGGAAGATCAAGAAGACTGAGCTTTTGTTTTTCTCTCAAATTTCCGTAATAGCCTTAGATGACAAAAAACAGTAAATAAATATTTTCCCCCTTTTTACCTATAGCAAGGAGGGCGTGCTGCAGCTCCAGGGTGAAGGCAGTCAAAGGCACCTCTTCTGATACAGGCAGAACCGTAACAGTTGAGAGGTTGGAGGCTTGATTCCCTGCATCTAATTTGCTTCCTGGAGTGTGAAGTGCCAAGCTACGAGCTGAAGACATATCAGAATCATAAGCAAGTCCACTAACGTTAAAAAGGTATTATAAAAAAAGTAAAAGCACCGACACAATTCAACCAAATCTAAACACCAAAAGCAGCCAGCATGCCTACTGGTAACACAATGAGAAAGCAACATCATTGACCAATCACCTGAAAGGGGAACATTGACCTGCTGAAGAATCTTCTGACCGAGCAAATGGATCAACCTAGTGACGACCTACAAGATTTGAATGTTTTATAGTCAGTTTTGTCTGTAGGAAAGACTAGAGATAGTGTGTGGACAAGCACAGAACAATCCTTTACCTAGGAAAAAAACTCATCTTTCTATACATCTACATATTTCTCTCCAGAAATATTCCTTTTTTTTTTTTAAACCAGAAATTAAACTTTAACTACAGTTTATATCAAGGTGATATATCATATCAAGAGTCAAGGTACATATCAAGAGTACCTGAGGGAACCTTCTCTTGATGGAGTTGAGCGCCCCCTCTGGTAACTTGGCCAGTTCTGAATCTCGAACAGCGTGAACAGTTGTGGCTCTGTTCTGGTGAGTTAAGGCCTCCACCTGCAGAGACATTTGTTGCTCGTTAAATCAGCTACTATGATAACTAAAGAATACTACCTCAGTAATGAGTGCAAAATGTATTACAAGAGATATCAGCTGTTATTTCAATATCAGTATAGATAATACTGCAATCACAGCAATATTTTGTGTGATACTATATTTTAAGCATCACCCGTACATAAATGCATGCATATTATATATATCTCCACATCTGATGTAAATGTTTGATGGCCAAGATGTTAAAAAATATGTATGGTAAGTAACGAAAATTAACATGGTTGTTATAATCATTAGCATTATCATGGTGATTTCCTGAGGTCCAAAAAAAGGTGAGAACGGTATTCCAAAGAAAAATCTTGATGATCTGAGTAAGGCTTTCCACCCGATCTTAGACTGTGATCAGTCCTTGAAACCCATCCAGCTACAAGAGATGTTCACCTTATGATCATCATCTCCTCCTAGTGCTCGGATATAAAGATTTATTACAATGAAAAGAAATAAATGAGATTCGGCCTGTTTCTAAATATTACAGCCATTAAAAGTTCCACTTATATTTCAATTATTCCAAACAGCTTTGTGCACAGACTAAAGTTAACGGCCTTAATCTTTACCAACGTTTCACTAATAAGGAACTATGAGTAGAAGCAAGCATTTCTGTCGAATAAAGAGTTTGTCTTTTGATCCAGTTTTTTTTTCTGAACTCTCATTGCATATATCCCAAAAGGTTCACCTTACATGAAACTGTCATTTAAATGCAGAACACCTTAACCAATAGATGGAGCACTCTGTACAATACAGGTTATCTAGCACAGAAAAACTGTCTGTATTTACTGTAGGTCAACCCAGCAACATCAACATATTTTTTCCCCATTTGTTTGTTGCTACAACAATTACCTCAAAGAAAATCATCATTTCATCAATACAGAAATGTGCTTAAGCTCTCCGGTTGACCTGTTTAAATCCTTTTATCTTATGTAAAAAGGCTTTGATCAAAGCAGGGATTTATGATATTTTGTGATGAGAACAACTTATCCATCTTTGTTGATATATGAATCAGTTACACCTTTGATTAATTAAGATGATTAATCTTATGCCATTTTTATGAAATACACAGTAAAATATAACAAAAAGTGAAAAGGGAAGCTATAAAAGTAGCGGTTTTAATTTCATCAAGAAGAACTGACGTCAATACAGTGAAGCTAAGTATGTCTTCTAATGTTAGACGTCTATGGCGTCCTTATTTTCACTATCACAACAGCTGCAATCACAGCCATCCTCCTTCAAGCAGCAGTAACCATAGCATCCATCAGCTCAGGTATTATTAGAAGCTCTGTGGCTGAGCCCGTCACAGCAGCAAGTGGGAGGGAAGGTAAAGGTAACCAAGGGGTTTAAAACTTGAGGAAAGTAAACCAGGTGTCACACTATAAATAGTATCTGTATTAATGCTTTAGGTAGAACTGGAAAACCTTAACGTGTGAAAAGCTGGTTAGCTATTATAAAAAGGGTTAGACTTCTATAATGATACAACTTTTTCTCATTGATTACTGAAAAAGATCTAAAACTTTTTTAAAAAGACATGTTTTTAATGAAAAACAATATTAGCAATGATAATCTATTACATTTTTAATAAGAATCCATATATATATATATATATATATATAGATATATATCAATTCTTGGTCTTTTTCAATACAATTTCACAAGATGGAGGGTATAGAGAGGTTAATGTTGAAACTTCTCTTTTTAAAACAGTTTTAGGCAGATGTACAGATGTTTTTTTTTTTTTTGAAGAACCTCGACATAATTAAAATTTTTATGATGCCCTGACCTCTGACAAGCTTCCTAAGACCTTTGGAAGGGAAACAGGCCCGTGGTATCAAGGATGCTTCAACATACTCAACAATAGGTATCAAATGCTTTAAAAAATATGTAATGAATGTTAATGAAATGTAGTTGAGCCAAAATAACTCATGACAGTTTCAGTACATGGATATATTTGTAAAAAGTGTCCAGTAGTTTTTATGGAGACTCTAAAATACCTCTTTTTTCTCCAGCTATTAGATATTGCACTCTGTAAAATTGTTAACCTCTTTGTTATTGCACATGGTGGCAAATCTGCATATTTTTATGACATTATGAAGAACAATGCTAAACTTTTACCTTGATTTTCTACATAAAGGTCACTCTGCTGTGTCTCTTACCACTCCAATCAGGTCTCCCCGGCCATACTCTCCTATCAGCTCCTTTTTGCCATCCTCTTTCATGATCACAGAGCGCAGTCGACCACTCAGCACAATAAAAGTGCTGTCTGATTTTTCCCCCTGCCTAAAAAAGAAAAAGGGACATACATTTAGTGCAATTATAGCTAATTTAGTGTAATTAACTTCATTTGTTAACTTGTATTTTTCTGCTCATTAAGGTAGACAATGTTTCAACAAATAAAAAATATTTGAACCTGTAAACAGCCCTGCCAGCCTCCACAGCCATCCAATCAAGTGCAAAGTCTATCTGTCTGATGAAAGATGACATGCGCCTGGAAACGGTGTGAGCCACGTTCAGAACTACGTTTGGCTCCACACGCATTATTCTGAAGAATCAAAGGTAAGAGATAAATGGGAAAATGAAAGTATGTCATTAATGCATAAATAATGAAACAAACCCAGAATATATTCTATCCAATATTGCAAACGACATGTCACTCACTCATAGAAGTGGGTTTTGGAAATGGAGAGAAAGCTGCAGTCTCGCTGGGCTCGAACTGTAAATATGAGGGGCTCTCCAGTCAAGACAGCGAGCTGACCAACCAGCTCTCCAGGATGTGTCACAAACAGACGCGTATCTTCCTCGCGATCAATCATTCGCTGATAAACATGGAGCAAGCCAGAAATCACAAACTGAATGCTCACTTCCTAGAAAACACAGAGACGAGAAAAAGAAAAGATTGAACAGTTTGATCATCTATGTTCAGTTAACTGCAAAAAACCCCCAAACACTTCAAAGTATTTTTTTATTTCAGACTGAGTTATAACATTTTCATGCTGAACACTTTAATGACTTCAGCCCATTAATCAGAAAAGTCAAATTTCATGGATGTTTCGCTCGACTAATCAGCTGCACTAGTTCATGAACAAGTCAAATATTCAAATTAAGCAGTTTAAGAACAATCATTTACAAAACATGACATATTCTATAAACTTCATTGTTTTGGTAGGGGGACTGTAGCAACAGTGCTTCTTGGGACTAAATCATATACTGTTGGAAGTCCTGTTTATGCAGCAAAAAATAAATCCCAAACCTTCTTTACTAATTAAAAACAAATTATTCTACTATTGACTTTTATTTTGTGGTGATTGGTTGGTTGGATGATTAAAGCTTGAACAATTGAAAGGTTCATAACCGCAGCGGCCTAACATCCCCTCATCATGCTGGTTTCTAGCTTAATACTACAAAACAAGATGAAATAATAGTCAGTAGCAGAATTAGTGGGTTTGTATAGGAGAGAGCTTCCTATGTTTTTCATGAACATAACCAAATCAATCAACTGTGCATCTCAACCATCAATGGATCATTTAAGTGAAAACAAATAGTATTTTCAAAGGCTTAGGTTGTATTGCCCAAATGCACTGCTTCAAAACAGAAATATTCAACCAGGAATACATTTCCCTACTTTCTGAGGGGAAAAAATAGAGTAGAAAAGGATAACGGCAAATAAAATTGTTAAATAAAGGCTTTGTGTGAGTTTTTTCCTCTAACCTGGTCTCCCTGACGAGCCACAACAGAACCCGCCTTGACATGGTGAAGGGTCACTCTGCCATCGAGTAAACTGGGGTCCTACAAAGGAAAAAGAAAACGGATGTTTTTATTAAAAGAAACCATAGGATTTTCTTTCATGGAAATAAAACAAAGTGGTTGTTTTTTTTTTTAAATCCAAACCGCAATTTGTACATAAAAACAGAAAACCTACATTTATCATATCAATAATTCATAAATTGTATTTTTAAACAAAGATATATGTAAAAATGTTGGAAAAAGTACACGTCAAGTTTAGTAATTCCGATTGTGCTCCTTTATTTTCCACACCATGAGTGTTAAGAGTTGCCTGTAAGTTGGCTCTTAAAGCACAGACTCGAGCTGTAGGCCATATCTTGTAAATCGTCCCAATAACTATTAAAGAAAACGCTTCAATCCTCTCTATTGATAAATGTAATAATTGTATTCACATCCATATAAAATAGTTTTTATTGAAGGACTTTCTTTTCCTCTCTGAAAACATGTGTTTGGCTTTTACAGATTAACTCCAAGGTGGTCTGCTGCCCTGTCAGAGTCAGTGTTCCTATTGATTATATAGATTCTGTAACTAAATCTTTTAAATCATGTTTCCTCTTTGACAGTACTGGTAATTACCAGAATGTACCTAATTTTTGCTACTATTCTAATTTAATTAAATACATTTGCATTGAAACAGTTACCTGCAGCTGGATAACTCCCAGCAAGTCCTTTTTAGCAGCCTGGAGGACAACGATGCTCTTACCAACGTTGATGGCATCAGATTGCCCTCCGCTGTCGGTATAATGAAACACTTCAGATGGTGTTTGCTGCATAGTCACATTCTTTCTCAGACTGGACTACAGAGACAAACAAAAGGACTTATGTTAGATGCAGCCTAATGATAAACAGATTTTTATGTCAGAGGAAAAATGAGAAGAAACTAAAATGTGAAGCAAATGGGGTAATTCTTACTTTCTGAGTGAGAGGACTGGATGGAACCTCCTCTATGGCGACACGAGCTCGTTCACAGGCCATATTAAGATCAATTCCTGCTATGCGACATATAAAGAAGTCTGTTTACAAGCAGAAAACCTTAAAAAAAAGACTGAAGAAAAGATATATACTAATATAGTGACCCACCAGCACAATCAGTGGGTGCAGAGACGGACCGCAGCCTCCTGCTGCTGTTCAGAGGACTATCCTTGAGGGCTTCTTTTAGAAAGGAACAAAGTTTAGGCAGCAGATCAAGCGTGAAAAAACATGAAAAGATTTATCCAAAACGTGCGCATGTTTGAAAGCATTTTATTTAAGATTGTTCTACCTGGTTCTGAAGTGGTCTCACTAGTCCCAGTTGGAAGCTCATCCTGGAAGTGGAGACGACGTGCCATTTTTCCAGAGGTTCCCTCCACCATCACACTGTTTATATTGGACAAAGGAACAGCCTGACTCTCCTGCCAAAGAAGAGGTTTTAGAATTATAAACATGGTACCAAAACTGAGCTTTAAGAACAAAACTAGCAACTTTTTCTTCTTTTTAGTATTTATTTTTTTTGAAAACGTTTCACAATTTCCCTGATCAGGAAGAGAAACCAAGCTGTGATGTGTTTAATGATCTGTATAGGTAGCTTCCTTGTGTATAAACAAGTGTGCAAATGCTTTTCTGTTTGTTAGGTGGAATTTGGTCAAACCCAAGGCTTTGGTATTCAGCATAAACCTCTCAGCATGACTCTGTAAACACACTAATATGCATGCACCAATTTATTTCCTTCCTACCGGATTGAAGAGCTCAGTTGTTAGGCCCAGATAGTTATGCAATGCTAGAAAGGTCACCCTCTGGAGTCGAACCATGATTATCTGCAAATCCAACAAAGTTAAGAAAGGGTAAAAAGAGCTAAAAATGTTCCATACAAGCTTATCATTACATCTCATTTGTGAAGTCTATTTACATTCAGTTCATTTATAGACGCTCTGTACCTGAATGACCCGCACGAGTGTCTCTGGGTATTTCTTAAAAACCGACTCAAAGGCGGAAGCAGGTAAGCGTAAGATGGTAGAGCGAGTCGCAGCTCGTACTGATACAGTCTTATATGGAGCTGGATATCCCTGAAAATAAGATGGAAAACAGATTCATCACAAAATAAATAAATAAACAGCACATGTAACAGTTATGTTGTTTGATGCTATATTTGTAAGGTTTCTTTATAGTCTCAATTTTACTATCAGTATCATTTCTCTTTTCACATGTATCTGCCTTTATTTGTATGCAGTGTTGCTAATATATATTTTAATTTCCCTCTGAGGGTCTGAGAGGGGATTGCTCTATTCAACTCTGTTAATTGACATGTTTAAGGTTAACCTTTAAAACTTTTTTTTAAAGAACTGCATAAAAATACAAAAAAAGCTCCATTTGCATTGGATTAGTTTTAGCTAGGGACCTCAAATGTAGTACTTGCAGAAGAGATTACCTGTCAGCCATGTCAGTAATTTGAAAGTTTTAAATTCCTCTTGTAAATCACCTACTATACTTTGCTAAACTGATTTGGTCCCATTTAGACAGAGTCTTCAGCCTAAAAAAAAAAAAAAGCAAAATAAAAACAAACAAAAAAGGGCTGGAGAGGAGCATTATCAGATGTAATCAGATGGATCCAGGTATAATAAAACAAAACAAACATTAGGATGCTGATAAGGGGGGCAGTGAGGGACACCTGCAGCTTTTTCCAGCTGTGAATTTCTTGGGCAGTCGACTTTTACAATGTTCCTTTACATCTTGCTGCCCACAGTATGAAAATGAAAAATTCCTTCGGCAAACGTCCCAAAAAGTTCACTGGCCTCAACCATTTCTAAACCTTTAACAGTCTTTCCTGTCGCTGCATTTTCTATTCTTTAAACATAGTTTCCATTATATTAATATCAGTAATACTTACTGAAATAATTTTCCTGTTCTGATTTATTTTAAAAGCATTATATGCAGGATGGTCATGATGTGGAGCACACTTTGTATTTCGATTGACAGCCAGCACACATCTGTACCAATAACTGCGGCTCTTCTTTTTCCTTTGGGGAACATTGTTTCAGTTTGAGTGGTGTTGGGACACAAGTGAAAAATGCCCCACAGTCCTGCACAAATCAGACGGGTGGAGATCAGGTAGATCTCATCCCTGCACTGGACTGTATGAATCATTTTCCTGATGGCGATTGCTTGCAGTTGCACACAGCAATGAACAGAAGTTACAGTGTGTTAACATCGTATCCAGAACCAAGAGATGTCTGTACATTTCAGCTAAATGCGGTTATCATGTGCAAATATGCCACTTGATAAGTTAACTGGCTCCCCAGATAATTCTTCTCCTATGAGAATAAGGATTAAGTTTGACCTAATTATACCTTTCTGCAAAATTACTAAGATATATCAAGTCCTGTTGCAAAGATATATTATACATCTTTTCTTCAATCCTTTATGGAATTAATGCTGTGATCGGTGATGAGCAACTGGCTGATACTGATTTTTATAATTGGTGATTAACTCCAATAATCCTTAACAGCGCATGTCTATTTCTATTTGTAATTAAATACAAACTCATCACTGGGGCAACAAAAAATATCACCTATTTGGCAAATAGAACACTGTTCCCATTTTAAAACATGGAGATTGCAGTATCATCCTGGAAGGGAACTTGTTAAAGGCTAAAAAAGAAAAAAAAAAAAAAAAAAAAAACAAAAAAAAAAAAAAAAAAAAAAAAAAAAAAAAAAAAGACTTGAGACTGGGAGAAAATTTGTATCAGCAGAGCTGCAAAGTAAGCAAATATCTAGACCAGAATTCAACTAAAAATCTGTTATAAAGACTTGGAAACTGATGTCACTGATGTTCTCAACCAAGACTAACAGCACTTATACAATCTTTGCAAGGAAAAAATGGACCAAATTCTCTCGTCTAAAAATGATTCTGAGAGTCTGTATAATTTCTCTTCCTCTTTAAAATTATTCACAGCATACAGTTTGTGTAGCAAATAACATTCTGACCAAACAGACTGAAGTTCTCAGCTGCATCAAGGCAAAATGTGGAGAAGTTCAAGAATGTCTGCTTTGCCAATAATTGTTCATATCTAGTTGGAATAGATCATTAAAATATTTCTGAATTTGTAAAAGGCCAGACATTGTTTGTTAAGCTATTTACTCTCATTTTTCATTCTAAGTTTGTTTTTCTATACTTTAATTCACCCCCTTGTATGCGTTTTATGGTCGCATATTAACTTTAAAAGAAAAAAAGGTAATCCTGAATGGAGAACCTCCTCTTAAGATTGAGTCCCCTTCAAGAAACTCCTCTTAAGGAGTGAAGTAAATCTGTTTCGTCTTATAGCTATAAATTTCTTTTTTCACTCCAAAGAACATCGTTGATCTCTGTGACCTGATAAAGTACAAATGAGGACAGAATGGAGTCTTAGTTAGGATGAGAGATTAATTAAGAGCTCACAGTGATGATGTCCAGAATGCTGAGCAGGCTGTGGACACTGTCTCCAGGGTGCACATCCTTCACCACTGGCTCTGTGCCATCCTTGGAAAAAAAAAAAGACAAACAAAGAAAAAAAAATAAAAAAATAAAGTATAAATAAAGAGCATCTCTTCCATATTTACATGCCAGCACAAATCTAATCATTTTAAATATCCTAGAATCTATATTTAAATATTACTTTAGCGCCCTTTGCTGTTCAATGTTGACATCAGTTCTCAGTCATTTAGAAGTTATGAGTCGCCAACTAACGCTGCCAATTGCATATAAGAAAAAAAATTGCCATATTACTAAAACCTAGTTGATGGTCACGTACATTCTCTTGAACACAGAGCTCAAGTCGACCATCCTGGACCACATATATACTGTCATCGTCGTCTCCTGGTCTGAAAAGTACCTCCCCCTCTTGCAGCTCAACGAACACCATGTGGCGACACAACTCCAGGAACAGAGGCTTCTCAAAATGACCCAAGACTCTACGAGAAGTTTGAGAACACAAGAATTTTAGTATCGTCTATGCGAGAGACTACAGTGTATGACACAAATTTATGGAATAACACTGTTTACCTAACATTTTTTAGCATGTAGAGGACCTCTGAGGGAAGGTTTGAGCTCTGCACATCAAATTCTGTTAGATCTGCCTCCAGCAAAGATGGAGGAGGTTCCTTATGCTGCAGAGTGGGAGGGTCTTTACGGATCCTCAATATTCTGATAGAACAGAGAAACAAATTACAAAAGAAAAACCTAAGAATCATTGTCTTGCATTAAAGATATCCAAATGCTGCAAACCTGCGAGCTATGCTCAGAACTTTGGTTCTTTTGCGTGTGCGCTGTGGTGTCTTCGACACTGAGGAAGAGGAGGAGGGAGGAGTAGAGGACAACGTTTGAACCTAGGAAAGAGATGGAAGAGAGAGAAAAATCAAGTTTTGTTTTTCTTAGAGACATATAACAAACTACTGAAGACGATATAAAAGTAGAGCTTCAATTTCAATAACATTCTGCTTCCCTTAAAACTATTTCGATTGTTTCTATTTTACACTTTTTCTCTATTTTTTTTATGTGTTTTGCAACATCTACAGACTATTGTTGGATTTAAATTTTATGTCCCAAACATATAAAGTGCTTTACTGTGGTGTAAAAGGACAATAAAAAAAAGGCACAAGATCAGTCAGATAGGATGGTCTGTAGAAATCAACTTACAGGTTTTGTCCCTAAGTTATGTTTAGACCGCGGAAGAGTCATCCTGGCTCATAGATGTGACCTAAATCATTTCGTTGTAGCTGTAGGGTTTGGGTTACTGTCCTGTTGAACAGTGAAACCTTCCTGTCCCAGGTTTTTTGAAGAGTTCATTTAATTTTCTTTCAGGCCTGCATTTAGCTAAAACTTCCTTAACTATGAGCAGTTACTCTCTTTTTAAAAAAAGAGCATCAAAAATTAATGATGCAGCCACCTTATTGATTAATATTAAGAATAGTGTCAGACAGTGTCTCATGTTTCCTACAAAAACATATAGCTTTCCTTAAACAAAGGCTTTCTCCATGCTCCGCATTCAATTAGGGCTATGATTATGGAGTGCCTGAGTAGAAGTTTTGAGGCGCTGCCTAAATGCTTCTCTGATTATTGCCCTCCTTGCCCACCCTGTCAACTGAGGCGGACAGCCATGTCTTAGAAAGTTTGAAGTTCTGCCTTTTTATAGGAGATAGACTCAACAGTGCTTGAGTTGTTTAAAGCCTGAGATCATTTCTATTGCGTATTCCTGTCTCTTCAATTATGTCTTTATTTCTGACTAGGTTTTCTGTAGGACTATATGTGTAGAAGGGGCTCAATATGCACACATATTTCCCAGTTCATATTTTTGAATTTTAAAACAAATAAATATAGTGTATTCAGTGTTGGTTTAATTACATAAAATACAAATAGGAATGATTAGTTTGTGGTTGTACCGTGACAAATTCTCAAAAAGTTCAGAGTTTGTGCACTTTTATAAGGTACTTTACTGCACAAAGTTTATAAAGAACAGTAATTCAAAATTGATTATAAGGCATCCAAAGACAAAAGTAAATACAACAAATATAATCATCCAGTAGAATCTAAATCGGTTTTCAGACATAAAAAAGAAATTATATATATATATATATATATAAAAAAAACCTTTCGCATTATCTTCCTTCCATAAAAAAGCACTTTATCTCGTTTTCGGAATCGATACTGGGGCACACCAGGCTGCTGTTCACCTTCAACAGATAATTAAAAAGTATAATGCAGACAAACTTCATATTCCTTTAGTGGAATAATATAAAATATATAGGAAAATATTAAAAAATTGTGTTACATCTAGAGGACTTACGAGCCAGTTTAAACTTTCTGTAAAAGAAGAGCACCACAATTCCAATCAGTGAGACTGCAACTACAGCTCCAATCAGTACACCTGTAAGCTGGACAGACACAAAAATGATGAGACCCATAATGCATGTTAGTTTCATGTGATTTTAAAGCCACAAGATTGAAAAGTTTAATTTTTACCGGTATGAACATATAAATGAATTAAATTCCATCAACAACATACACAATAGTTCTGCACAAATTAGTGGAAACAGAAGGCAAACTGTTATGAACAGTGTAGTCAACCAATGAAAATGTAGGAATTCATACCATCGTGGTTTGCATCCTCTCTTCCACAAACTGTTGCACTCGTGCCTTCAGGGCACCCCTGCTGCTCAGCATCTAAACAGATCTTATATTAGCAGTAGTTTATACTTGCAGGCATAAAAATGCTAAGATTATAAGATTCGAATGAGTGTTCTGATATGTATCTGTCCTTTATGCATACCCAACTGGACCATTGACAGGTCTCTCTATCGTCTCCAGCACAATACATCCTGTGCAACAAGAAATTATGTCAACGATTAGCTTCAGAATTATTTTAGAAAGCCTTCTGCTGAAAGTGTTGGTATCAGCGTTTTAACAGGAGAAGTCCTGTCACGGGGAGTTTTTTTTTTTTTTTTTTTTTTTTTTGTATCCTGGAAGAACAGGAAAAGAACATTGAAAAGAGGAACCTGGATCTGCACGTTAACTGCATTCAGTAGCTCCAAGCTACATGAAATAAGAAAATGATATCAAGTGACTAGCCAACCAAAACGAGTGGCAACTGACGCTTAATATACGTGGTTAGCAAAACAAAATACTATTAGCTTGGGTTATGATTAGCCATTGATTTATTAGCTAGCAAAGGGTTACCGTCTTGCTAGTTAACAAACAGCCCAATTCAACACCTTATTTAGCCATTACGATTTTCTAGCAAAACAAGAATAACAATACTTACTTGTAGGGGATATCCGAGGTCCTGCTTCCCATTACTTACATCACTGAAAAGGCAAATTTGTTAGCAACACGCTAACAAAGTTTTCTTTATGCTGTCAGCTGCTTTGCCCCGCCCCTATCTGCCGTTGCCTTGGTTTCTCTTCGAGCAGGTACCAATCAGAATGAAGCCAGTTTCGTTCTGTTGAAACGGTAGCTCATTTTTATCAGCAGAGTAAATTCTGTTTTCCGAGTTTTGATAACGACTAAATGTATGCATGTGAGAGCATAATACATGAGCTTCACGTTGTTTTATTGTCCTGAAATTATTTAATTCATCCATCTTTTTAATAGTATTTCAAAATTTGTCCATCGTAAAAATTAGATCATTTATGCATGTGGTGCCTTGCAAAAGTATTTCTACTCTTTGAAATTGTCCTGTGAATTGTTTTGCAACGACCGATATAGAGCATAGACAATCATAAGAAATAAAGTTTCAAAAATGGATACATGTTTTTCAAAACGCTTTTACGACTAAACATTTTAAAAGCTTGGGGTGCAACCCACAAGCTCAGTTAAATCAGTTTTTCATAATAATAACTTCAAAGACATCCAAGTTTCTATAAACCTTCAGATATGCATGGATGACTCTTCTTACAATTCTTCCCCAGAAACTCTGAGTGAAAACAGGATCTTGGAACTAGAGCAAAGTTTCTGCAAAATCAGTGCCTGTCTAGTCTCCCTGGGAATAAACAGACCGTACTTTGTGCGTATATTAGCCTGCAATGAGGAGTGAGGGAAGACTATTACGGCATTATATGCCGATGAAGTGGTTGTATAGAGCTACTTTCTTAAATTACTTACTGTACTGGCTCATGCCCATCTTCATATTCCAATTTTTGACCATTCTCTACATGCTAATGTTTAATATTAGACAAACACTGTAAAAAAGGTTATCATAAGGTGAATTGCTAATACAAAATTAGACATGTACACATTGGTATTGGGATTTGAGGGGTTTATCAATTAGAAAATTAACTGAGCAGCATCTTAATGTATCCCAAAATTATATATTCAGGGTTTTATAACATAAAATGCAAAAAATGAAATCAATCAAAAGCACAATCTCTTTACATAATGCAGTTTTTAATATTTACCATAATAAGGTATTTATTTTATTTTCCAATGTTTGTTCTTGTTTAAGACTTTTTAACTGAATCCAAAATACTGTTTCATGCAAACACAGCAACA
>JAUZNJ010037269.1:0-11522 GCA_034780135.1 Jordanella pulchra | reverse complement strand
TCAAGAAATGAGCCATTTCTCGAACCGGTTGGCTGAAGTGGTTCGATGCCTCATGAGGCTTCATCTCACCATCACTACCGACAGGGGTTCAGGCTGACTCAGAAAATTAGGAGGCAATTCGGGTCAGAATTAGACAGGCAGTAAGAAAAGAATGCTTAATTAAACTCACCAATGAGCGTAACTATCTGGCACCAGATTCTGGTCTTAGGAAGGCTTATAAAGGCAGGGAAGCAGGTGGATCTGATCAGAGTTGATTAGGAGCAGAGCAGAGGAGCCAGGTGGAACCAGGTGACTAAATTGATTAGACCAAAATTGGTGCACAGATTCATGAAACATTCATTTATTTTTACTTTAATTTATTTCTACTTTTATTTATATCTTCCTACATTTATTTCTGAATTTCTACATTTCCACTTATATTTATTTTTCATCATTTCTTTCTGCGTATGTTAATGAGGTGAGTGATTCTAACATTACTGCTATCTACTCAAGCATGTGTGTTCCTATGATTGGTAATTTGCCCGATGGAAAGTTCTTTGACAGCCTTCACCAATGGTTTAAGGTCCCTGACAATTAATGTCAACAGGTGACTACACTGACTACCTTCAGTTTCGTCTGGCACAGGTCATGGAGGATCTATCAGCTCCAAGCTGAGATGGATGTGAAGGTTGGCTAGCCAACTTGCCATCCATTCTGAGTCAGAGCACACAATTACCAGTTTGAGCACTCAGTGAGAAAGATATGATAAACTTACATAGCACCCCTCAAAACCTATCTACTGCTCGCTCAGCAACATTTCTGTGCATGCTCAACTTTGTTGATGTGCTGTCATGAAAATTTTTAATTGGCAAAGAGTAAGACTTCCAACAAAAACAAAGATCTATTTTATCTTTATGTTTATTCGAAGACATAGTTTGCGGGACACATGTCATGTTCGGGCACACAAATGTGCCCAGAGCTGGAGCTTCTCAAAGTTTTTATAAGGTTGGATTGCGCACACACAGAACAGGGTGGCAAACACAGATAGAGAAAAGGGTATCCAACAGCCAACCTTTAGGAAATCTGGGCAATAAAACTCTGACATCTTGTGTCTTCAAAGGAACAACATAAGGTTTTGCAGAAACCAAGGGTAATAAAACTCTGCTTGAGATGGAGGACAAGTCCCTTTATAGGGTCAACAATGGTCAGGGGAATCATTTCACGTAAGGTTGAGAATAATACATATTGTCATACACAAAATAATATGTAAGTAGGAAAATAAAAAGTATTTGCACAAATTTCCCACAACAGCGCACATTCATCGTAATCTCTGCACATGCTCAAATTGCTATTCGCTCGGCTTCATCTCTGTGCAGAGTTGAGGTCGAGCATGCCAAGAAATGTTGTAGAGTGCATGGCAGAAAGATTTTGAGCGAGGGTGTGTGAGTGTGTGCACCTATTTCCAACTGTGGACTCACACTGGGAACTGCACAAGTTGATGGCACAAATGTTATGCCATATCATGCGCCAGAGACCTTAGATCATGATGGCTGTAAAGAACTTTCCATTAGGCAAATGATCTATCAAAAAAACTCAAGTAATCGAGTCTAGGCGTTTGGTCTAGGCAGTAGCAGTAGGTAGGATTATACACACCACTCTAATTGTGCTGAGAACAAATGTTTGAATCCCCCACCTCATTAACAGATATGCTGAAATGAATAAATGTGGAAATGTAAAATACAAAAATGTAGTAAGAAATTTAAGTAGAAATAGATAAATGTAAAAATACATAAAATTATAAATGCATAAAAAATACATGAATAAGTTCCTAAATAAATAGACAAATATAAGTTAAAAAATATAGAATTAGCCTTTTGTATGACAAAAACATATTCATTTATTTATTCATTGATTTTTTTATGCATTTATACATTCAGTTGTGCATTCATTCGTTTCTGTATTCATTTATTTTTATATTTATTCAGTTATTTATAGATTTACATGTGTATTTATTTTTATATAGAATCATGTATTTATTTATATATTTAGATGTTAATTTATATATTTATACATTTAAACATGTTTTAATTTTATTTATATGTGTATTAATATTTATTTATTTTGGTTTTATAATTTTTCATCCTTCATAGGATACAGACATGTCACCTGCAGGTGTAGTGATAGTACTGTCATCAGAAAATAAATATGTCAATTTAATTGCAGAGTTGCATAATATAAAATGATGTAGTCTAATAAAATGGAAAATTGCTTTTAAGTTAAACAAATATTGTCATTTAGTGGAAAAATTGGTTTGGATAACAGGTGACTAATTGCACAAGACTACTGTGTCAAGCCTGGAGCACTCGTAAAACTTGGACGTACCTGAAAAAAATGGGGGAATGCAACATTTTCTCCTAACTCACTTATACAAATGATTTAAGAACGAATGTGTACATTGTTGCATGAGGTTCATTGTTCAGAAAAGTAAAACAGTTAATGAGAGGTACAGTTTGTGATGCAATAACCTATTTTTTTTTCATAGTGGGCCATTAACAATCCTGAGCTGAATGTATAAGATCTGAACAGAAAACACAGAAGTAAATAGGGAACCTACTGTTACACTTATTACCATTTTACTGAATCCAGTAGATACCTTATATTTTCTAGTTTATTGAACAACACTTATTTTGTATACACATAAAACTCTTCTGACTGTAGCAGCATGGTGTTCTGAAGGAATTATTAATTAGCTACTTTAGGAATTAATGGGTTGATTTTAAATGAACTAAGAGCCAAATATTCTTGATTCTTAAAACAGATTCAGCTAGAAGCTCCCAGAGAGTACAGGCAACTGTTAGTTGTCACAGCCAGAGCTTTAATGGAAAGCCAACTTCCCCAGCACATCAACTAATTTAATGAAGTGTTATAAGCGTCTAGATGTTGCTTAAATCAAATTAAACTATATAACACTAGTTCAATTAAGGAAATTAGTAGTGTGGATATGCACAGGCAAGTCTATCTGCACCAGTTCCAGCCAATGTATATTTTTTCTCACACTTAAAGTCTTGGAGGAGAAAACTAAATGGCAACAAATATATGGCTCCCTAAAAGCTCTGCACTGCACATGTAAACTCCATACACTTCACAATGGTTATTTACTCTAAAGTTAGCAATTGCATGTGGAATTTACATTAAAATTCTTTAAGTCTTCTGTCATCAGATTTTTTTTCTCTTTTCAAAGTACCTTTCTGATGTATTAATTATCAGCTGCAGCAACAATGTAGCTCTTTTAATTACATCTCAAAATGAAGGGTCAACCACATGAACATTTCTTTTTTTTGTTTTTTTGAACATTTCTATTATCAGTCCAACAGGGTTAAAGATGCATGTGGTGGCAACTTCAAAATTAATTTTGTGGGTTCCAAAAAAAGGAAAAAGGTAGAGTGAGACTGAAGCCACACTATATTCAAAAGAATAACATTCTGTGAAAATATTAAAAGGGGAACTGATTGAGGACAAATTTGTAATGGAAGCTCCATTCAAAGGTTAATGGTTTTTGTCAAACAAACCATTATCCACAGACAGAATTGAGAAATGAATGTACATAATAAGATACACCACCATCTGGACATCAAAGTGAGTGTTTGTGGAGGATTGTATCTGCTCGGAAAAAAGCCAAAGGCTATATATGAGGAGACTTGCTGTTAATTTTTATTGTTTAATGGCTTTTATTTGGAATAGAATTTAATATTTGTTGTGACTGTATTATTAAACATAAAAAATTCCATTTATATTGGAAAATCAAATTTGAACTCTTAGAGCAAAGGGGAATTGCATCTAACTGACATGTCTTTATCTATTAGACAGTTCATAGATTTTTATATGATTTTACTTCGTTACCTTGACATTTTTCATTTGATATAGTGTTTTAGTCTTGTTTTAGTTAATTTGTAGAGCCAGCATGTTTATAAGATCAACAAAAGAATTCACATTTATAATTGTGCATCATCTCTTAATAATAAATTAAAAGATATAGATATACCTAAATTCTTATCTCATAATGATTACACTATTGTCTACTGTGTTGTCACGGTGGTTTGAAAAAGCCAGTGTAAAAAGTTTAGATTGTAGGGATGTATACAGTGATGCAAAAAATATGTAAAATATAGATTTACAGAAATGTACCAAACAAGACTTTTTGGCCGTCTATGAAGGGTAGCCCTTGAATCACTGATCTGATACTATGCCAACCTCCTTTGATACAGAGATGAGGTATTACATGGTGATGTATTCATTTTTCAACATTTAGGTTGTCCAATTTGTGTAGCTTTTCTCTAGGAACTATTACATACTGTTTATGTTTTGTTTAACAAAATGAAGTTAAAGATAAACTGTAATAAAACCAACATTATCCATTTTAGAAAGCTGAGTCACACACTGACATTTAAATTCTATTTTAGACATATCAATTTGTCTATTACTACAATATAGAATAATCAAACCACTAACGTATATGTTAATCTTAAAAAAGCTCACGGTCCAGGTTTATGTAACATAATTTCAGAATGTGCACTAAGATTAGGTACTACTTTACCTCTATCATTAGAATTGGAAAGATCCTAATTGGTTCCAGTGGAGACTAGAAAATGTTATCTTTGTAGCCTAAAATGTAAAATAAAATATAAATTTTGTTGTATTGTCTTCTGTATACAACAGCTTCAACTAATCTAATGACTCTTGTGCAACCGATGCATAATGTTACTCCCAAGACTTATAAGGCATCTTACAAATGCAGAAAAATAAATTCAGTTCCTGTAAACTAAAAAGAAAAAGTTATGGACTAGAGAAGTGTAGTTTCACACAACAGCTCATCTCCTCGGTTCTACGATGGCTACTTTTCCACCCCCTGCCTCCACAGTTTCTCCTAATAAAGCTCCATCTTCCCCTTAGCTAGACCTCATGCAAGTTGGTCAGACCTGTGTTTCTTCTGAAGAATGGCAAAGCAGGATCACCAGCGCTTATGCTGCGGAGGTCCAGACCATTTTTTCTTTGTATTGTCTCTCAGGAGCAACTAGAAGGTCTCCAAGAAGACACATCAGTGAAACCAGGGACACTGATGGACCAATCATCTTCTCTACATGAATATCAAACCATTACCTTACATAACCCATTTTACCAAGACTTTCCCCCTCAGTATCTCTGGCAACCACTGAGCAGAGGTATCTTTCTATGTGTTTCTATGTGTCATTGTATCAACCCTCCATAATCCTTGGTTTCAACTTGCTTCAAACTCTCAACCCCCTACATCACCTTGAAATAACTGCAATGAAAGACTGGTTTCCTGGCTATTTCTCTTTCTGTATCCAATCCGCCGTTCCTCCTGGCCTGTCATCAGGGGACAACATCTCCACTGACTAAAACCATCTGAATTAAAACAGGTTTTATTAAGAGTGAATCATGTTCTCTGCCACCCCATCATCCATGTGACTGTGCTATTGACCTTCTACTCAGAGATCCACTGCTTACCAGCCATCATAGTCCAGATATGACCAACATCTTAAGCCAAGAAAGAGAATCCATGGAGAAATAATGTATATTGATTAATCCCTGGCAGCTGACATTACCTGCTCATCCTCCTCAGTCACCTTCCTTGGATATATCTTTGAGGGCAGACAGGTATTTATGGATCCCACTGAGATAACAATAGTATCTCCCAACAAAATCTGCAAAATACTCCAATGCTTCCTGGGTTTTGCCAGTTTCTTTCATCAGAACTTACAGATTTTTCTTTAAAAAGTTTTAACCCTATTAAAAAGAACTGCTTATCAACATGAGTAGACACTAAATACTGTGTAAGTAACAAACCCTTAGATTCTCACCTTTATTTTAATCAGAAAGGATCTATCATACTCTGTGGTGCAATATTTGTTTTTCTCTGCTGTTGTTTACCTTCTCATAGCTAGCTTACCATTCATTTTATTCACGTTTTTAACTATAATCTCTTTGTATGTTTAAAACGACTATCTGATATAACCTTTGTTAATATTTTCAGTTTGATGTTGGTTCTGACTCTCCAATCTATTTTTGCTCCCTACTGATTCCTATTCTACAATATCGCCTTCTTTGTTTGCTTTCCCAAAAGACTCAGGACTGAGTAATAAAAAGGAGATTATAAAATGTGTTAAACTACTTATGGCTCTGATGAGGTATGATAATAGTAAATAAATGGTAAATGGCCTGTACTTCTATAGCGCTTTTTCAAGTCAGGAGACTTGACCAGTGCTTTACTCTACATTCAGTCATTTAAACTTTCACACACACACACACATATACACTCACACACTGGTGGTTGTGAGCTACATTGTAGGTACAGCTACCCTGGGGCTCAATGACAGAAGCGAAGCTGTGGTACTCTGACCACTATCAGATAATATAACATAAAATATTTTACAGACTACAAACAATATTACAAATTAAATATCATAAATTTTGAGACAAAGATTTGCTTTTTCACACTACTTTTTACTAATGGAATGAAAAATCAGAACTTTTTTTTCTGAAATGGTTTGGTTGTAATGCTCAAGCAATGATGCCTTATCATCAATTAACAAAGACTTATTATAGTACACCACAGTCAGTCAGGGAAAACACTCAGCATGGGAATTAGTGGGGAATCATGCATGGACTAGTCAATGAGGCATAGCCAGTATGTTGCACCAGTGGCAGTTTCACCTAAACACACCTGCTGGTGGGGCGGCTTTAACAGACTGGACTACACAAGGCTGGTAATGAGGGGTGGAAGATGCCGACAAACTTTGAAAAATGAGAGGACAGTCTTGCTCCAGGTTAACTATATAAATGTAATTGTATCACACAATTAAATCCAAATAGTAAAAACACTTTGGTCTAAATGTTACATGAAAATGTGTTTTTATTAGGAAATAATAATACTTCCTGTCAAAATTCTAATAAACTTTTAAATATCTCACTAAACTTTTTCAAGACTTGTAGTACTCTGTGAAATTGTATTTCAGCCCACTTAGAGATTTATTCATTTGTTCTTGTTAGTTTTACCATTTTTACCATTGGGTAAAAATGGGTACATGCAAAGAAGAAATTAATGCATGGTAAAAATTTTCTCGAGCTAAATTAAAACAAAGTAAGAGTTTTTGGGCTGAAGAAAGAGTTTAAAGGTTAGAATAAAGCACAAGTTAACACAGCTGAAGCCAGAAGTCATTACCTCAGTTATCAAGTCTTTATACTGCCTCCCTGTTTCTCAGAGAAAAGACTTTAAGATGTTTATGTTAGTCTCTATATCACTGAATAGCTTGACCCCAAAATGCGTTATATTGAAAAGAGAGCTGAGTGCAAAGACAAAGCTCTCAATTTACTGGTTGGTACACATTCCTACCCTCACCTATGGTCACGAAATCTGGATTGTGACCGAAAGAATGAGATCCTGGATACAAGCGGCCGAAATGAGCTTTCTCCGCTGGGTGGCTGGGCTCTCCCTTAGATATAGGGTAAGGACGTCGGTCCTTCAGGAGAGGCTCGGAGTAAAGCTGTTTCTCCTTCACATCTAGAGGAGTCAGCTGAGGTGGCTCGGACATCTTCTTCGGATGTCCCCTGGACGCCTCCGTTGGGAGTTGTTCCAGGCACGTCCCACCGAGAGGAGGCCTAGGGGAAGACCCAGGACACGCTGGAGGGACTATGTCTCTCGGCTGGCCTGGGAGCGCCTTGGGCTTCCCCCAGCAGAGCTGGAGGAGGTGTCTGGGGAGAAGGAAGTCTGGGAATCTCTGCTGAGATTGCTGCCCCCTGCGACCTGGTCCTGGATGAAGCAGGAGACAACGATTACGAGTATGTGTACTCTGTACACGCAGAATCAGAACCAAGCTACAGCTTTTGGTTCTCAAATGCCAGATATATTATGTAAAAGTGCTTATACCCTAAATATCTTTAAATCCTGATTAAAAACTTATTTATTTAGAGCTGCCTTTGACTTTGCTAATTATAAATTCTTAGTTTGAGTTTTAATACATTTTTTTTAATTTTTGTGTCAATAATTGTATTCATTTCTTAAAATCGTGTAATGTACTTTTTGCTGTGTGTTTTCCTATCATCTAAAACACGTTGAATTGTCTTGCTACTCTAATGTACTGTATAAATAATCCTGTCTTGCTTTGTTTGTCTTTACTATCTTCTAAGAAACTTGTAGAAAAAAAGATGTTTGGGGACACCGAATGCTGTTTTCATATTATGATTTCAATTGTAAAGGGAAAATTGGTCCATATAAAAACGCTACAGCTTCCATTAATAAACCAATTGACATTTTTTTGTTTGTTTAGTCTCACTTGGCAAACCCTTAATACAGCCTTACTATGAGTCAGATATCAATGGAAACGTTAAACGAGGTAGAAATATAGAACAGTGAATATGTTTCCAAGGATGAACTGGTGGCTATAATTACTGTTATAATTACTAACAAGAGCGCATTTAAGACATACAGCAGTTGATATTAGAACCCGCAGCAACATCTAAAGCCCTGCAGCTCTCACCCGTATCAGTTAATCTGAGTGTTTATGATTCAACAACAACAATGAGACTAAGAAAAGATCCATGGCCAAAACCAAGTAGGAACCTTCTGGAAGGTGTGCAATACATAACATCTGCCATAAAATCAACTCCGTTTTCAGAAAAAAAGACCAACATACGGTTATATATGGCAATGGTAGTTTGATGGTCAGTAGATTTCTTTATTACTTCAGGACCTGGACAACTTTCCATAACTGATAGAGCCGTGATTTCTGCTTTGAAGCAGAAAATATTCAGACTGGCGATTAATTTGTAAGCTTATACCCAAGCATTCTTTTTATATATCTCTCAAAAAGAATTTCAAAATTATATTGCAAGTTAATGGATATGCTTGTTGGCAGCTATGGCTTACAAATGTGGTACCACCAATATTTCAGGTTTAAGTGTAAATACTTTTTCATAAAGGGACTCTGTTCTGTTTTGGTAACTTTTTACACCCAAAGTTAAACAGCTGAGAGATTCTATTTTGAATTTATTTTTGTTTAATATTACAATTTCTTAAAATAAAACATTAATGTGAAAAATAAGACAAAAGCAAGACACCTGTAAGGTTGTAAGTTTTTTTTCAACTGACCTTACATGGGAATTCTGGAAACAGGTAATAAAGAAACATTTTCAACTCAGTAAAGCCAAGAGATCAACCCATACTTACAGTAAAGAAAGATGACATTTACTCAGATCCACATCATATGAAACCCACTTTCCCTTTACTTTTTTTGAGAATCACAGGAATCTCATTCATGGAGTTGTCTTTTACTCAAGACAGACGACTATTTATTTTTTCTTTATTAGTTTTTTGATAGAGAAACACACAGCCTTATATGATGCATGAAAAATATCTGAAGTCATCCTTCATATATACATCAACAAACTTATGTTATACTGCAATATAAGTGCTCCTCCCAATTTTTTGCCTCCAATGTACCCTATAAGTGCAATGTTATTTAAACAATTTTTTAATACAGCTTAGAAAATTTATAAAATTTGTTGTTATTCACTATGGTGGTAATGACACCCGGTTACGTTGAGGTAACTAAAATTAGCGTTGCTTTGGTGTGTAAGTTTGCCAAACAATGTCAAACTTCGTATTTTTCTCTGGTACCCTCCCTGATCTGACCAGTGAAGACATATTTAGCCACGTGTCGTTATTCAACCGCAGGTTGTCTAGGTGGTGTCCTGAAAACGATGTGGGCTACATTGATAATTGGCAATCTTTTTGGGGAAAACCTGGTCTGATTCGGAGAGACGGCGTCCATCACACTTTGAATGATGCTGCTCGTTTTCCAGGAATCTGTACAAATGTATTAGTCTTCCAAAACCCTAGCAGCGCAGGGTGCAGACCAGGAAGCAGATTTGTAGTTTAACACACCTCTCTGCAGCTTCTCTACTATTAATCAAATTGATTTATGTTCACTTACAAAAATTTTGCTACAGCAAGAGGGTTATGTGAGCATAAATGAGGCAACTCCTTCTAGTTATTTAAATGTTCACATACCTAGAAATTCTGGGCAAGGGGGAGGAGTAACAATCTTTCAGTCTGACTTACTGATTGGTCTAAAACCAGTTCATAGTTACAATTCTTTTGAACATTTAACTCTTAGTTTCCCTCATCCAAATTACAAAGCAATAAGACCTTGATTTGTAACTTTGTATCGTCCACCAGGTTCTTACTCTGAAATTTTAAATCAGTTTTCAAAGTTCTTATTTTATCCATTGTTAAATATTGACAAGGTCATTATAGTGGGGGATTTTAACATCCATTCTGACGTTGGCTTACATAAAATAAATAGATCAGATGAAAGAGTATATTTCAATTTCCCAAAGAAGAAGAAACAACAAAAAACATTGGCATTTGTTCAATCAAACATTATAAACTATGACATGTCTCTGCAAATTTTCTGTATTCGTCCATATTAATCTGCTAAGATTAACAGAGAGGAATAGAGGGTTTTAAGTTCATTCTTAAGAAACATAATATTGAGGTTTTAGGTTTTCCATTTACATGCATGTATATGGAACTTTCCCATGATTATGATAATATTTACCATGTCTGATCTGATTCTTTAGCGATGTCATTCTTTAATATTAGAACTTGATTTATATCAAACGGAGTTACATTTACAATTTTAATACTTAACCATATGAGCAGGTTCTGTGAAAAATTACCTGTTACCCGACACGAGTAGAAGAGATGTTCAATAGTTTCAGGTTTTTCAAAGCATAACGCGCATTCTCCAACCTCATATCTAAATCTTTCTGCTGTTGGTTGTAGCTATTAATGATTTTATGTTGGATATTTTTAAAAAGTTGCCTATAATGAAAATGATGTTCAAAAAACTTCTGCTTCTTGCTGCAGTCCGTTGTGATTGGCTGTTTTTCATCGAACTAAAGGTGGTATTTGCAAGGTGAGCTTTGATTGGATGAAACAGGCCAATCTGTGATTGGCTGGTGGGGCTCAACCTGGTGGCACAAATATCACAGCAAGTTTTAGGTTGCGAGCGAGCAGAAATAGGGTCGAGCTCAAGCAGAGTGAGTCGAGCGATCGAGAGGACAAAAAAGAGTGGAGCGCGCAGAAATTGAGTTGAGAGCAGAAAGATAGAGTCAAGGCTGAGCAGAGGGAGCCGAGCGCTCAGTTTATCAATGTTGAGCAAGCGTATGTGAGATTCGTAAGCGTAAAATAGATATCTGCGCTCAACCTAGTGGCACAAATATCATGCCATAGTTCTCCAGGGTTACCTATGGAGTACCACAGGGATAAGTGCTAGGACCAATTCTCTTTACTATACATATGCTCCCAATTCACTTCTATGCTGACAATACTCAGCTATATCTGTCCATAAATACTGAGGAAACTAACCCATTACATAGACTACAGACATGTTTTAAAGCACAGGTGTCAAAGTGGTTCCAGAAAGGGCCGTGTGGCTGCTGGTTTTCTTTCCAACCAAGCG